>GL501490.1:292764-308404 GCA_000149185.1 Mayetiola destructor | reverse complement strand
GCTTCGAATTGAACGGTACGTTTCAATTAACGTGACATGAAAGCACATCAAATAAACACCAATGACATTTCCATTAAAGAAATATTCAATGCTCAAAAATTGAAACGAAGCCAACCGTTATGAGAATATGAAGAACAAATCGATCGTTCTCATTTTGACTAAAAGTCTATGTGACAGTGTGATAAAGAACAGAAGAAGCCGGTACTTTGTTATATCTTTGGACAAAATGTTATAAAATTCACTCGAATTTTTCTTTTTTTATTTTGGAAATCAAACGTTACTTTGTGTTCCGTTAAGTTCCTTAAACTGTCCAGCATTTCCAACAAACAATCAAATTAAGCTTAATTTTCTGTTATTTAACATTAATTAAATGAGATATATCTTATATTTAGTTTATGAACTGGGATACCGAATAGAGACGTTTCAACACATTTTTAATTCGTGTTTTTGTTCTTCTATGGGAATAGTTTTTGTCTCTTTTTTTTCCATTGAATATCAGTATAATAATGAAGATATCATCAATGATATATTCAATGTGACAATGTCACATCAGTTTTATTCAAATGTGAGCAATGAATCGTCTCGCTAATATATTCCATCTTATTTCGTGAATTTTATTCAAAAAATCAGAGGAAAAACAGTTTCGAACATCATTCAAAATGCTACCAAATGTGTCTCGGTTGCTGCTGATCTGGATGCTTCTGTCTTGTGTTGGTGACATTTCTTTTGCATTGAGCACTAACAAAACGAAGCAAAAATCGGAACGAATCCTATCAAGGAAACGAAGATATTTGATTTTTCCGACTGGAAGTTCATATCAATTAGGTGAGCCAAATTTTCAAATATTAAATATTCGTTTGTTGATTTCGTTGTTGTTTTTTTTAGTATTTGATTCAATAATGACAATACCCGGATGGACATATTATGCGGTGACAGGTGTAACAGCTGCATTAGCTTGGGGACTTCCAGACAAACCGACCTACCCTGATCAAGAGCTTATGGAAAAATATGAAAGTGGATCGTTACCATTATTACAGCATCGAAAAGATAAAAATGTCACTGAAACGAATAATAATGGAGAATCATTGGTGAATTCAACACCAATAATCTATCTCAATAATAATCACAGTTTTTATTATCAAAATTCCAATTTCTCAAATTACATCAAAAATTACAAAAATTTCTCACCAAATCATCAAAAACCGAACTCTTACTATTATAAAAATGAACATTCATCGGCTCCATTCACAAAAAATATTCAACCTCCATACTCATCGAAACATTATGATGCTTTTACAAATTATATGATGAAAAACTATTTTAAACCATGGATTGAATCTGATGCATATAAGTCAAAGTCCACGTAAGTTCTATCCATCATTATCAACTTTGTAATTTTATAAATTATTTTTATTAAATTTTGCATAGCACGACGCAAAAACCTGCAACAAAAAAGACAACAGCCCAATACAAACCGGTCATCAATAAATTTCATACTATTTATTCAGCTTTTGGAAAACGCAGCATTCCTAATCCAAGAGCGAGCTATGCAGAAAAATTCTATTCAGATCATCATAGAAGTACGAGACATGCTCTTTACAAAATCGTTGAAAAGTATTTGTCGGCGTAAGTCTATTTTGCACTAAGAAACTTAGTTATGCGAGCCCACATCAAAAATAATTTTTTGTTCATTTGAATTGTAGAAAAGGTTATAATGGAACGGCGTGCCTGTTGAAAACTTTGTGTGAAGTAGGCGAAAAGCGTCATGAGCATGAGCCAGGATCATTCCTTGCCGAAATCGTTCGTGCTATATTTAGGTAAATTTCTTTCTGTATATAAACAAAAAATTGTCATTTATCGATTATCTCTTGTGATTTTTTTTCTTTTATTTAACAGTTTACCGGCAGCTCAACTAAGTCATTCCATTGAAAAGAGACATATTGAATATGATGCAGCACACAATAGTAAAAATTGTGCCGTGAAGTATGATTATTGCCCGTACAGCATATGGAATGCTGGATTCCTTGTTGACACTTATAATCTTTTGCCGAAATTTAAAAAATAATTGAATAAAAACAATGGTCTTTTCATGGCTGGCATTTCAAATTTCAATCCATTTAGCACATTCAATGGATTTCATGTCTTTCAACTTAGCTCTCAACTTTTTTTTTTTTTTGGATTCAAAACTGCTTATTTTTTTTTATAGCAAAGTTCATTAAAAGATAATCATCATATAGTTGGTTGATTTAATCAGTTCCAACGATCCAAAATCGATCCCCACTTATTTACATACAATAAATAAAATATGATGCGCATTTTGAAGCCGATAGAACATCAGTATTCAACAAATGGTAGGCTTGATTGAAAACGACAATTAACTAATTCTTTTGAAAACAGTGAGCTGTATAGGATACCGAAACAATGATTCAAACTGAAGCATCTTATTCACTTTCATTGATATTGATATTGGCACGGAGTTTAATTGGATTACATTGTGCTAACGGATTGGAAAAGAATGTAAGCTATGTGCAAACATTAACACGACAGCGTCGTTATTTGGTATTTCCTTTGGGCAGTTCGATTCAAGTGCGTAAGTGTATTTTTTATTTTTTTTCCAATAAGGAAAGGATGATCAACTCTTCAATGATATATTTTTTTCTGAACATTTAGTTTGGGATCAGGACATTTATATATCCGATTATGGACAATACTTATTGACTGGATTCACAGTTGCTTTATCTTGGGAACTTCCATCTCGGCCAACTTATCCAGAATGGGAACGAGTGGGAACTTCAAATGATGAGCCTGAATCTTTGTCTTCATTGAAAAATCGAAAAGATAAAAATATTCAGTCAAATACATCCACATCGAATCTATCGTCAAAAGAGTCTACACTTCGTGATCAAGAAGCGGATTTCAAAAATCATCTGCGAAATTATTACGAATTTTTGAAGAACAAATACCCGAATCGATTAGATCAGAACTTATTTAAGAACGGAAACAAATCGACTAACATAATATTCCCATATTCGCCTGAATATAATGCAACGAACGGTTTGGATGCATTCACTCAATACATGATTGCAAGCTATTTTGAGCCATGGTTAGATTCGGTCAGGACCACAAGCAAAACACCCGATTCGAGGACGCCTAATGCAAAAATACAGAATACTGTGTATCCTGCTATGAAAAAACGCTATGTCCGTACAGCATCGACAAGTCAAGAGAACATTTTTTATTTGAATCACCACCGACAAACTCGACACGACTTATTTACAATCATCGAAAAATACTTATCGGCGTAAGTGCACCGATTTGTCAAAAAATATTTTTTTCAATTTTCTTCCATTCAGCTGTCTCAAGTTTCATTTCATTTTTTTTTTCATTCTAGTAAAAGTTTGAATGGAACGGCTTGTGTTATGAAAGCAATTTGTGAAATGAATGAAAGACAACATCAAACCGAACCGGGTCCATTTCTTGCCGAGATTTTCCGCGTGATATTCAGGTATTTCGCTTCTTATTCGCAATAAAAATTATGATTTCATTTTAATTAGCAGTGGAATTTTTACATTCAAACAGTCTACCAGCATCAAATGCTCAACCTTTGGACAACCAACGGCATATCAAATATGACGAAGCTAATCACGGTACAAACTGTGTCAATAAATATGAAAATTGTCCGGGTAGCGTGTGGGATGTTGAAATCTCCGATTAGGATCTATTTGAAAATTGTCCATGAACTTACTGCTGTATTAAAACTAGAACAGAACAAAAATAATAATAATTAAACTTTGATTAACACATCGATGATGTTAGTAGTTAATTGAAAATAAACGAAAGCCACAGGTATACCGACATCGAATATCTACAAATTACAATATAAAGTGTTTCATGAACCATAACAAATACCATTATATGTATGTTGAATTTGATGTGTGGTCAAATACAATAAACATTTCAATTATAATCAAATAATGCATTACACATGGATTAGTTGAGTTTGTGCAAGCGTCGATGATGGTCATTCAATTTTGATAAATAATAGAGTTTTAATAGGTTTTGATCAGTTCAGAGGACTTAGCGCAGAACTGATGGTCTATCACAAGTATTTATTTAACATTAACACAACAAACTTCACCACACCTTTGAGACCGACAACACAAGATAACTTCGAAATTATTATTTGTCAAGGAATTGTTTGAATATATCAACACACCATTGTAATGGAAAGTTTTCTTTGCTCCGGTCGCTTTCAGAAATAATCCTGATTGTCTTTTAAATAGGGAAAAGGTTCCAATAGAAAAAGTTTACGTTAGGATACAGTTTATGATGCAGTGTGATTAATTGTGCCCTGATTTGAAATGATGCACGATGGCTTGTTTGTCATGTAAAAGAGAATCAAGCGATACAATCAATCATCAAAAGCCATTTGTGCCGGATTCTATGTGATTTTATTTAAATCGTGTTCAAATTTATTCAAATGCTGCTCCAAATGGATCGAAAAATACAAAATCTAACGGTTTAGTGCATGGTCCAGTTATTACTGCGAATTGAGAAGTAGAAGCGTGACACCAATTTAAATAATTCTCACCAAAAATAATAAATAATTGTGCATGAATTTTCCTGCAGACAATCGATTTATGGAAATTGTTATCACCGCTCCATGTTCATTGTTGAGAATGCTTCGCTGAACGAATTAGTGTTGCTTGAGTTCCGTTCAGTTCTATTCTGTCAAGCACAAAATGTGGAAATGATTTAGGAGAATAGAAAACTGGACCAACAAAAAAAAAAAGCTGAAGTGAAAAATTAAACTGAAAAACGAAACCGAAATAATTCAGAAAAAAAAAAATCTATTCAAAAAAAAACGGAAACAGAACAAGTGAAAAAAAAATAAAAATAAATAGCAAGTCTTTAATTAAAAATAATTATGGCACAAAAGAAACCATATCGCCGGCCACTATCATTAATTCGATTACGTTTTTGTTGGTCCAACCGAGTCGAGTTTTCATGTCGTAAATTAATTATTTTTGTGTTGCTACAGTTGCTATTGTCGCCGTTTATATTAATTACTTGTGACAACGTAAATGAAAGTGTACACAATGCTATACACTCACCGCCAGCATACAATCGTATACCAAACAAAGATGTTGACACTAAGCCAATGGTGAACGATAACAGCGACCAATTTAACCAGAATAAATCCAAATTGCGGCCAACGAACAGGAAATACAACGACGGATATTCAATTCCAATCGGAAATGAAATCGGTACGGTTGAAAAGAAAACATTCGATGGCAATTTATCATCAATAGAAAATGCATCAATGTTGGGCCAATCATGGCCAAATTGTAATAATATGGATACAAATGATTTGTTGGCAAATAATAATGAACGAATATTGTCGAGGAAACGTCGTTACCTAATATTTCCACCGGGTAGCTCAATGCAAATCGGTAATTTCACATTAAACGATAACAATGTTCACATAATTCATTCAATTTTCAATTTCCTTGTTTGTTTGATATGCAAAATTTGTTTGCCAAAAATTTTTTTCACAGTTTTTGATACGTATCAGCCGATTCTGGGCTATAGTAATTACCTTATATTGGGTATAACGGCGGCAATGGCTTGGGAACTTCCCTCAAAACCAATCTATTTGGATGAAGAGCTACAAGAATCCTATCAAATGGGCAAACTTCCGTTACTTCATCGCAACGATCAAAATATTTCCAGTTCGCAATATACAGACAGCAATAATAATAATAATGTGAATAACATTAAGCCCAACTATTACTATAAAAATCTTCCGCAACAAAAATATCCATCAAAAACATCAAATCAACAATATCATTCGACCAGACCAATTTATAATAAAGATTATTATGGTTCGGTGAATGATAAAAATAATAATAATAATCAATTATATTCATCGAATAAAATTCAAAATTATCTATTGTACGCGAATAAATTGGTGAAGGATTTCAGAGAAATTACAGACAAAATCCCCAAAGATCGGCCATTAGGAACAGAAGATTTTCAGAATTTGGCCGATTTGTAAGTACAAAAAAAAAAAAAATATTCAACGTCAATCAATTTGTGAATTATTATTATGTGAAATATCTTTTTAGTCTTGCAAAAAATGTGAAATCTTCGAAAGGAGCAAAAGTGGAGACGACACCAAAAAGGAAAAGTTATCGACACTTCATTCATCCCGTATTCAAAAGACGAAGCATTCAAGATTTATCGCCATTGGAAAAGTTTGATGTGAATTTACATCGAAAATCAAGGCATACTTTGTACCGACAAATCGATACTTTTATGAAAACGTAAGCAAATGATGCCAAACATTTTTTTTTTTTTATGTATTAGAAATAAGAATATTTCTTTGTGTATTTTCGGTAAAACAATTGAAGGCGCGGTAACAATGGCAAACAGTGCATCTTAAAACTATTGTGCGAAACGGGCCAAAGAGATGGTGATGACAAACCAGGCAGCATGGTCACAGAATTACTACGAGCCCTTTTCACGTAATTAATCAAATTCAATTTCTTTCATTGAATTTTCCACCGACTAATTTGAATACTTCAAATTCATTTCAGATTACCAAAACCATTCGACGCTCCTGAACATTCAATTCATCGTCAATATGATGAAGCTTATGCTTCAACGGACAATTGTGCGAAAATGTTTCCATTGTGCCGTGAAAGTCTTTTGAATTCCAAATTTATGTAATTTGGTTTTTTTTTTTAAATGCAATAAAAATTCAAATGGAATTCGAATGTTTGACAATTTCATTTATTTGATTGTTTTCAGTTGCGGCGACCAGGCTATTAAAGTATTGGACTATCTTTGCTCATAAAATATCCAAGAATACTGTATTGACAACGCTTTGAATAGACCGCATTACAATCCAATTCGGATGCCTTTGATGCTTCTGTATATTCGTCTACGTATTCATTTTCCACCGGTAGACTGTAACAATTGTGTACAAACAGAATATTTGAATTTCTAAAGAATTTAAAATTGTACAATGATTTTCAATGTTTAATACTCACGTAAAAAGTATGCGAAAAATGTCTTGAAATAATGATTTACCGGGTGGCAATAAATAATGCTTTGTCTCACATATCATTCGCAGAATGCATGACTTTGTATCGAATTGTTTACTACAACAACAACAACAACAAAAAAAGGATTTATTGCGAAAAGATTTTTTGGTAATTTTGCGTGAATGTTGTTGATTTACAATTGTTGAATCAACTTACAATGTTACAGACGATTCCAGCTGCTCAAATAAATCTCTTCGTTCACGAACAGCTCGACTGTATCTTATTCTTTCATTCATCACATTGGCTTCGCTAAAAAACTGTCCATTATATAATTTTGGCCTCACATTATCATAATATAGTTCATTCGATGGCAAGCCATCGATTCTGCGACTTTTTAGTTTATCATTTCCACGGTAGGATTCTTTGTAGTTGATAGTCTTGGGGCGCACTGATACATTTGAATACTAAAATTACACATTCGACAATCAAATTCATCTCATTCACTTGCTATCATAATTTCAAAAACTTGTATACGAATTTAACTAACCGGATATCGCTTGTGATATGATTGTGCCTGCAATAATTGTTTATAATATGCCATGTCCGAGCGTCTTGGTGGATCTTTCGGTAAAGATTTATTGTCAACATATATTTCTCCTGGATGGGATCCGTCATTGAAATTTGGATCCGAAATTAATGTAGCCGATGTTATGCCAAGTTCTTGATCGGATGGTAAACGACTGGTATCGTCCAACAATTGATTAACTGGCGTTGGTAGAAAAGCTTGTGAATTGTTATCCATTACAGCATTAATCGGTGGATTGATGGGCCTTTGATAGGGGAAATTTTGCGGAACAATTGGACCAATATTATTTGGTAAAACACCTTTATTCGAATCATCATCATCATCTTCATTCTCATCATTTTCTTCTGGCTCTGGTGGCGGTCGTTTGGTTGGTAAGGGTTTCTTTGTTGGATACCAGTCTTCAATTTTCGTTTGAAGTGGATAGAATATGTCATATTCACCGATCATATTTATACCGGATGGTGATCTTGGTACCAATGTTTTTGTGTATGACATAGTGGTCTATATAATTATATCATTATGTGGAGGTGAATGGAAAATATTTTTTTTCATCATTTATATGAATACAACTTACAACGAGTGCCGATCCGGGCGGAAACAATAAGAACCGTTTCTTTCGATGAAGAATTTTTTGGAAACGTACACCATTTGAATCAATTACGGTTCTTCCAATATTTTTACGATTATAATAATCACTGTTTATCGACGCATTACTCACAGACAATAGAATTCCACCGTTAAAAGCTAAAAGTAACCAAATTGCAATTTGCATCTCGTTAAATCAGTTTTTTTTTCATGCGATTTGGAACACTTTTAATGAACTTCACTGCTCAACTTTTGGAATTGGCAATAAATTTCAAATACAACATCTTCACAGCTATACAAAAATCAAGTGGAACGCGTATATATGAAATACAAACAATCTAATTAACACCTTGGTACAACAATCAACACTATAGCAGTTAACTGGAATGTGTCGAGCGCAGATGCTGGAGAAAAAGTTCAATGGCATGTTCATTTGGTTAGAAACTTTTGATTCATTCCAAACGGTAATTTGAATATATGTATATATGTGAATTTGTGTGTGTCTGGGCCAAAATTACAAATATTGGGTGTGGAAATGAATAATGTCGATTTTTTGGCTTTAAGAAAGCACTTATTTCAATAACAAGATTAATGAACAGATTATCCAATATATTGCCCATCGTTAGCTATGACTTCCTCCCATCTTCTCGGAAGTTTATTGTCTGGCATTGTCATCGTGGAACAGAACTTTGTGGTGTTTTCTCGCTATTAATGGTCGTTTTTCGTTCAGTGCATGTGCCAAATTGGTCAGTTGGTGTCGGTAGCGATCAGTTGTGACCGTTTCATTCGGTTTTAACAGCTCATAATACACGACACCTGTCTTATCCCACCAAATGCACAGCATAACCTTCTGGCAATGAATATCGCGTTTTGGGACTAAAGTGGATGGTTGCCCTGGATCAACATATGATGCTTTACGTTTAGAGTTATCGTAATGAATCCATTTTTCATCGCTAGACACAATACGATGCAAAAAACTATGTTCTGCAAGATGTTTTTTGCATGTTTCGATTCGATCTCGAAGTTGCTGTTCATTCAGTTGATGAGGGACCCATTTTCCTAGCTTTCTAATCTTCCCCATTGCATGTAAGCGATAACCAATGGTTCTTCGGTCAACTCCCAATTCCCAAGCAAGTTCTTGTTGCGTTCGACATGGATTTTCATCCAATAATGCTTGCAATTCTGCATCTTCAAACTTTTTTGGCCCACCTGGTCGTTCTTTGTCTTCCAAGCCAAAATCACCATTTCGGAAGCGTGCAAACCATCGTTCACAAGTTTTTTGAGTTGGAGCATGTTCACCGTAAGCTTCTAACAACAATCGATAACTTTCAGCAGCCGTTTTCTTTGCATGAAAGAAGGTTACTAAAAATCCCCGCAAAACAGATTTATCAGGCACAAAATTCGACATGTTCGATGCAATAAAAAACTTTGTTGTTTACACTTCAACGAAATGACAAATACTGAAATGTTTAGCCTAATGACAGACAAAAAAAAAAAAATGGCCGCGATGTGCTCCGATGCACATAACACTAGTTACGCCATCTGTTATTAAATCGACATTATTCATTTCCACACCCAATATCATCCAAATCAAGGTACCAAACAACTCAACCAAAATATTTGATTGACGAATGTCCAATCATTGTTATTATATGTGCACCTACCAATGGACCATGGACCTTTGTTTTGTGGAATATCTGCGAATTCTATGAATCATTTTACTCCCGTTACACAGTAACTGGCAACTGGCAATCGAATTCCATGTTCGTGTACGTGTACATGATCAAATAATAAATAATACAATTCTGAAAATACATTAAACGTGCAACCTCAACGCAATTGGTGAATTGTTATTTCAATTATCATGGTTTGTCGTTAAAAATAAAATACAACAAATTGCACAATGTTAACAAGTGCTCATTTATTTCATTCCAGAATTCACGATTCGAATAGAAAATATCCGAAATAGACAGAACATTATTACATAGAAAGCGGTGAACGATACACAATAATCAGTTGGTTTTGAGTGAGTCGAGTAAAAAGTGATTCGCAAGCAAAAAAAAAAAAAAAATCAAGCAAAAAATTGTCCAGTTCAAAATATAAAGTGAATTTCTCGTTTTCATAATGATTAATAAAAGATGGATATCGATTTCAATCATTTTGATTGTTGGTGTAAACTATAGTTGCGTCAATGCAATTAATCCCGACTCGAATAGTACCACATTGAGCGATTTGATTGCAAATAAAATGGAAAATGTATCCGAAAATGGTTCACCGAAATTGCTGTCACGTCGCAAACGTTATATTGCATTTCCTGAAGGCTCATCATTTTCCGTACGTATAAAATGTTTGCAATAAAATACAATGGCAAATCGTTTCATTGTGATAATAATAATCATTGTTATTTTTCATTGTCCCATGAACCATGAACCATGTACAATATCGAAAATAATTGCGCATTGCATTTGGCATTTCGATTTGGAAACAGGTGGCATTTTGTGCGACAATCGGTATGATCGGCAATCCAAATGTTGATTATTTGAGTTGGGCATTGAATTGGGGATTAGCGTATGATTTGCCAAATGAAACATGGATCATCGAGCATCGACATGAAAAATTTCCGAAACCGTTAGTTCAACGACGGCATAGACGTGATTTGTATAATCGATTGGAATTGGCTATTGACAAGTGAGTATGAATTTGAAATTTGTACATTGAACACAAACGAACACGAGTTTCCAGTTGAATATGCTAGTTTCTAGTTTCAGTGCAATTCATTCGAAAATCCAATAATACAACAACAGCAAAAAATTACAATCAAATCCAATTTGTACTTTTGCATTGTTTGTATGGAATGTTCATTGTGCAATGGGCGTTAGTATTATTTGATTTTGGTTTTTGGATGAAAATTTAGAATTTCTTTTCAGCATGGGATACAATGGTCGTGAATGTATTTTACGTGCTTTGTGCGAAAGTGCACAATATTTTGTTGGCAAAGGAACGAATATGGTGCAAGAATTGATTCGAGTCGTTTTTACGTAAGTTCAATTTCAAATTCCTATTTCGATGAATTCATTTTACAATACGTTTCTTTTGTTCTATATTTTTTGTTTCGTTCTTCTTTTGAATTTTTGGAATTTTTGCCAAAAATCCGTTTATGCTGCGGCCGCCTCCTCACTGCAATGTCCAGTTTGCCAAATATGAAAGTATTATCATTTGAACACAATGATCTTCATGACTATGACAATGCGCATCGAATGGGAAAAGATAATGTGAATTGTATGACATCGTATCGTGATTGTAGCATTTCGTTAATTGAATTGGCATTGGGTCGATATTCAAAACCATACAATTTTATGTAATCGATTTCGAATTTTTGATTTTGTGTTAATCTCTGGAACTCGATTCTCGTTCAATAAATCAATAGAAATGTCATATGAATAATGTGTTTGATTCGTCGTTAGTTTTATAGAGTTTTTTGACCTTTTCATTTTAAAAGAAGATTTATTTTAAATTTGAACCAATATCGTTCTTGATGATTCAATGCGAGTGTAGCTAATTAACAAAATGGGTTTTGTTTTTTTGTTTGTCGTTCTAATTCTTTATGATCAACTACGACACAATATCGATAGACTAAGAGAATCGAATCCACGGAATTTCACACTTTGGAGTTGGCTTTTCTTTCTTTCTGTCATCCTCATCAAAGCTGAGTCGATATCTTCTTCGATGAATTCGTTCAGATGTCATTCTTCTCTTATAGTATACAACAGTGACGTTCGAAAGTAACTATTGTAACCACCAAAATGGAAGTGTTTACATTTTACAAAGTCTTTCTAGTGTGTATTTTTGTGCCAAATGTTTGCAATGGTATTTTTGGTGCCGATGAAATACCGATTGAAAGGACGAATAAAACACTCGTGCCGAAAATAGATGAGAAAATGCAGAATAATTGCAGCGATGTAGATTCCAGTCCAAGAACAGATTATCAACCGAAATCGCGACGAAAACGTTACGTCGCATTTCCGGAAGGCTCTTCTTTCTCGGTAAGATGTTTGCCAAATGTTTTTCTGAAAATAAATGTTTGAATTTGAATTTTTTGTTATTTCAATGCAAAAGGTAGCGTTTTGTGCAACAGTTGGTTTCACAGGGAATCCAAATTTTATTTACATGAGTTGGGCTTTAAATTGGGGCGTAGCTTATGACTTACCGAATGAAACATGGATCATCAATCATAAAAATCAGAAAAAATTTCCAAAATCAATTGTACAGCGACGACATCGACGAGATTTATACGATCGTTTAGAAGTGCTGATAGATAAGTAGGCCATTCACTTATTGATTAGATTTTTTTTTTTCGTTGCAATTATTTATATAAAATATATTTGGTTATTTTAGCATGGGTTACAACGGTCGGGGATGCATTCTGCGTGCTTTATGCGATAGTGCACAATATTTTGCTGGAAAACCAACAAACATGATTGAAGAATTAATCCGAACCATTTTCACGTGAGTCTGCGTTCCATGAACTTTTCTGTCTAGAATGTTGAAAATAAAAGAAAAACAATAACATTCATTGCAGATTGCCATCCATGAATGTTTTGCCATTTGAACACCAAGATCTGATGATCTATGATAAAGCGCATCGTAGCGGCACAGAGAATGCTAATTGTGGCAGCAAATATCCAGATTGTAGTTTTTCATTGATTGAATTGGCATTGGGCGAATACTCAACACCCTATGCATAGCCATGGCTATATGTAGAAAACTGATTTACAAAAAAAAAAAAATTTCCAAATAAAAACACAAATCGAGTTTTCTTTTTTATATAATTATATTAATAACGCATAACATTTATTTATATAATTTTTAATGTTGTTGATTTTGAATGTGTGTACGTGGTACGTGTACGTAAGTGTCCATTATTTTATTTCTAGTTAAATTTTTGGATCAGTTCACTCCATTCTAATACGATATAATTTTGTAATTTTGACTAAAAACTTTCAGATTCAAGCCTTATTTGCTAATGCCATTCAATTTGGCAAATACATTCCATCATATTCAAACAACTTTTTTTTCTTCTTCTTCTTCTTATCTGTTCTGTTCATTCAATGCATTACGTTCCTTTTCGGACCTAACACTTCAATTTTTGCTAGTAATTTGAAGATAAATTCAAATTCCTTCTGCAATTTTTTGTTTGTTAATTTACACATGAAAAACACCATTTACCATTTACGTCATCGGCCATTTATCATTTACTCCATACTCATTGTTATCGTTATTGCTCCGTATGCAAGGGGGGGAATGGACTATGTTGTAAGTATTGTGTCATTACTGTGTGCTTTTATCCTTTATATTAAAGTTTGATTAATTATATCAAAAGAAATCGAACCAGCCTCAATTTGACATGCCAATAATTAAGTCCTGCTTCACAACCGATTCTTATTCTTTTGCTTCATAAATTATTCATTATTTATGAATCGATGTCTCTATTAAATTCACTTTTTTTTTCATTTTTTTTTCTCCATTGTTTTCATTTTACTTGCAAGAATAAGATTAGCAGTTAATTGTGGATATTCAAACACATTAACATTAAAAATATCTAATTATCAAGTTCCAGGTCACGCTGGTTGACGACCAGCGGCTACCGCTTGTTTCATTTTATTATTATGCATTAAAAAATTACGGTTAATAGTGTGACTGTGTATCTCGTGATTTTATTACATTAAAAATTTATAATTTTTATTTATTTGTTTCTTTTTTTCTGTTCTTTTCTCAGTTGATGTTTCAAAAATCCAATGCAACAATAAATCGAAAAAATTAAAAATGATTTTGTGTCACATCGAATTTGGAGAAAGCTCCACACCCCAACATATAGTTTTTTTAAATTGTGAAATTTTAAGCCAAAATAAATCAATGAATCGTAGCAATTTATTTATAAGAACACATCATTCAAAACGATCATTATATGAACACATTCAGAATGAGAAATGAAATGAAATTTTGCATCATGATTGATGTTTACAACAATAAAATATTTATTTAACAAGAATCAAAAAAAAAAAAAATGAGCAACCATGTGTGTTTATTCTGATTCAAAACAACATTCACAATTCACGTTTTCGGAATAATAAATGAATCAATTGATGAAATTAATTTACCTCCTTCTTTATGGGAATTGAGTGCGTCCGATTATTCCCTTTGATAAGGAGACTTTTAAACTCAATTGTAATTTACAACTAAACTTAAATTACCATCATTAGGTGTACAGTGTACGTATTTATAAAAAAAATTAGCGTTCTGTTTCAGGATGATTATTTATTCATTATTCTGTTTCAGGATGAAAAACAATTCAAACGATTTTTATACAAACAAAACAAAAAAAAAAAATACTGGACTAAAGCCATTGCATTCGTTCACACATGAAATAAATTTTCATTCCTAGTTAATTGGAGGGAACTACAGTGTACGAATTCGAAATGGAAATATTTTCAGTATGTTTTAATAATAAAAGTATATTTAGGTAAAAATGAGTGCAGTTTTCTCCATTACCTTATTTATTTATGATTTGATTGTTTGGCTAGTCCAAAAAAAAAAACTAACAAATGGAGGCGCATCCGAGAAAATACCGGTTCGGTTCATTTACGGATGCTTTATGCGATTTATTCGAGAAACAAAACGCAATACAAATGTTGAGTTTGTGATGCAAAATAAACAGACAAAATCATATACATCTGTTTGTTTAGTATACCGCGCACTACAATTCATTTGATGAATTATCATCATTGAACAATTAAAGTTTACGTGTTTTTTTTCCTCTTTTCATCGCTTTGTATGGTGTTTTTTTCCAGTGATTATTTCATTTATGCATGAATTTAAAATTATTAAATAAATTCCTCTTTTTTTTCATATCTAGGCTGTTTTTTCAATTGTTCTAACTTTCTCGATATATTTCATTTGCGAAAATTATTGGGCTTACAATTGATTTATTATTACATTTTAGATATAGCTACGGTTGTTTTAAACTCGTCGCTAGATTCATATTCATTTTAAATCATCATTATTCATCATCAATTGCGTCCAAATTTCAGACTTTTTTTTTTCTTAAGAAAGCATATCAAATTGAACTGAGCCACAATGATTTAATGAAAAATTGTTTTGTTTTAGAAGAAACCGATCAAACCGAATGAAATAAAATATCGAATGGAAATAATTTTTTCTTTTTCTAGAAATATTTACATAATATATATATTTTGAAGCATCAAAAACAAAATGATCGAGTTTGTTACGAATATGATGGGAAACTAAATGCGGCAATTGCGATAAGACTTTTGATGGAAATTATTATCAATTGGCAACACTTCCGTGTAAGGTATAGATTTTTCTGGGAGAAAAAAAAACCTCAGTCATGTGTCATGGACGG
>GL501490.1:249075-290268 GCA_000149185.1 Mayetiola destructor | reverse complement strand
ATCATCATCAGTCATGTATCATGAATCACTGATTCAATCGATTTCATGAAGTTTTCCCTTTTGTGATTGTTCTAGCTTTTGTTAAAATTTAATAGTGAAGAAAAATTTCAAAAATCAAAACGAATATACCGGATGTTTGGAAGACACTTGATTCGAAATCAGGGTCATGCCATAATGTTCATTCTATTTTAGCATCATGTTTCATGCTTCATGCATATTATCTTATCTTATAATGTTATTTTAAGTGTTATTGCGCACGTAAAATGATAATAATTTTTTAGATCGAATGCTATGATTGTTGCGGGACCTAAAATAACATGAATTGAGTGTAAAAATTGGGGAGAAACCTGATTCATTTTGAGTCAGTTGTCAGTGCATGTCTCAAAATGAGCTAAATTCGATGAGATCATAATAATCTGCTTTTTGAGAAATTCCCAAATGGGAATGTTTAATAATAATGTTTGATGAGGTGTGAACATTGAGCATTATTTCAAATTTTCGGATTCACCATCGATTCGAATTCGGATTCATTTATTGCTTTTAAATGGTCCATGTCACCGATATTCAAATTTGTTTTTTTTTCTTTTCAAATCATAGAAACCCTCAAATTATTATTGTTGATTCGATATTATTTCACTAACCAAATTTTAATATTCGTTGTGTTGGACTTCGTTTCTGTTAAATTCATACTAATTTTGGCGATAAATTATCAAAAATGAATGAAGGAATAGTGTTTTTTTGTCGATCTTACAAAAATTAAAGAGATTCATCAAACATCGGAATTCCAGTGGTTTGTCTATTGCCGCAAATACATTTGATTTTCATGCTTTTCATGCTTGAAATCAATCCATTTTATGCAACTCTTAAAATTATTGAATTATTATTAGAATTACGCCTAAATATTAATCTTATTCAATTTTTTTTATGGGCTATGTTGATTACATACTAAATCGTTTCTTAGAAAAAATGTTAACTTTGTGCATTTTCATTTATCGTCCTAAAAATTTACATCATGTCCGCGTCTTTACTATTTTTCGAACAAAAATTTCATGCAAACTCTAATTAAACTGTTGAATGCTAAATGTTAAATGTCAATGTAAAAATTTATTATTTACAAAATTCAAATACAAATGGATGTTATTAACGAAGCATTCGATTCGGAAATTCGGGAGAGAATTATTCTGGACCAAACAATCTGATTGATATTTATTAATTTTTTTTTTGCTTTACCAATTACACGATTAAACGAATAGTTAAATGCGCTTAATACGTTATTTTCTATGACTTTCAATAAATGTTTCAGTCATTGTCAATATTTCGATTCCTGCAATCGATTTGACTGACTCAACATCAAAAAATGTGGCAAATGAATCGTGGAAATTCTTATTAATTTACAACAGAATATTGTTCGAAAAAATGTTAACGCATTTGATTGAATTTATGTAATCGAAATATGCGTTACGATTCACTAGCATAAGCTATGAATAAAAAATATATGTTCTGTTTTTCTCTTTAAATTTGATTATTAATTATTATTTTTTTTTTTAAGAAAGAAAAAAATACTTTAATCCTTCATCTAATAATCGTTTTCATTTGAATATTTTTTTTTTTTATTAGTTGTATGACACAACCAGTGAGAGCATTTATTCGCATTTCATTTATTTAAAATTTAATTTAATTTGAAATTCACCGGTGACTTACAAAGGATTGTCAGTTTCAAAAAGCTTTCGTTTCGATGCAAAATTTGGCATAAATGACACTTGTCGATGTTATTCACAATGAAACTGTTCAGCCTTTGTAATTCACCGATAGAAATTTGATTTTCTTTTTTTTCTTTTACTTAATGTCAATAGATAAGAGTCAATAAAGAAACCAATTGAAGCACAAAATTATAAACAAATAAAATTGTGAGTTTGAGTCTCAAACTTCTGAAAAATAACACCGAGGTAGAAAGAAAAGTATTTATAGGTCTGAAACTGGCAGACAGACTAAGGAAAAAAATGTACACAAAAAATTACTACTAACAAAAAAGCTAATAAAATTACTTTTATACATTAACAAATAAAATCAACAAAATTGTGCCCTGTCAAATCAAGAAGCAAAACTAAACTGTCGATTTATTTTGCATGCAATCTTGTTTTAGGATTCTGAAGCTCATCGCACATGAAAGAACAAAAGAAAATCTTGTCGAGATAACAAGATAACGGGAAAAAGTTGGTCGAAATCGTCTTTTCGTTTTTTAAAATGTGATTGAAGGACCCGACATTCACGCCAATAGATACATAAATAATATTAAGACGAACCGGCGAATATGATGAATTTGAACAAATGACCAACATATAAAAATAAGAAAAGACAAACAAGGTGTTCTTAAATAAAATTTTGCTTTTTTTTAAGATTAAATCACTTTTGCTTCCATTTTAATGTTGAACCTTAGATGCTGTGATGGCATTAAGTTGAAACCGAAGCAATAAGCACATCGGCTTGGAACAATGCCAACTTTTACATCATGGAGCGAATGCGTTATAAATCATTTGAGCATAGCTAAACACGTTAAATTGCCATAATTTTTTGGCACATCTAATCTACGTTTCATCAGTGCCATTCGAATCAAAATTGTTAATTCAATGGTGAAAGAGTTATGTTATTCAAACAGCATCTCTTCTCATGAAATCCACACAAAGAAATATGACGCACAGCAAATCCAAGCAATATCTTTGCGTATGAGCAAACTTTTAATGATATATTTTTAATGCATAAATTATGTGTGAATGTTTGTAAAGTCTTGAATTGGTAGCTGGCATTTTTGTTTTAATAATAGGTATACGAAAAACTTTTTCGTCTCATTCGCCCGAATTTTTCTTCCTGCGCTTAATTTGTTATCGCACCTATTTTTCTATTCGCTATCGAATCCGTCAACATTCAATCATGTTTTAATAGAATGTTCACAGAATTCGGCATCAGACTGATTAGTACATTGATGATTGGCTTTTGGATGAATGACATCTCAAATAAGCGCTAAATTTTGGCCAAAAATCAATAGCTGGGTACTTGTTCGACAGCTGTTGCTACACAACATAACAATTATTACAGGAAAATTATGCCATAACATGCAAATGCAAATGGTATATCAACAATCAACACCGAAATGAAACATCTTGTGTGATCACAACTATTCAAAATGAATTTCGTCAATTGGTTTGAAACTCACGTCCGTCACACCGATAGTCACACGTTATTTTGCCATCAATTCAACACCGAAATGAATAAGTTTTTTGAGCTCGTTCAATTTGTTCACGACGTTCTTTTGGCACAATATGTTGCTGATTATAAACGGAAAATTTAGTTTCGTACAAACTAAATAGAAATAACAGAAAGAAAAAAAAAACTGGAATAAAAAATAAAATCTTCAATTAAATTTAAACAGACGCACACACATATAAACATCCAGACAATCAATTCAAAATCATTCCGATCAATTTTTCTATACTTTTAGCTCACAAGCATACTCAAACTCAAATCGATAAATCAATATTTAAAGCCTAAGTTATACATTATAATATGTAGAATGTATAGAAGCTACAATAAGAGGCAATAAAATGTAACACTAACTCTAACTTAGGAATTTTGGAATTTGACGAAAACTGAATCGGTTTTTCCTGTACAAATGCTTAAATGATAATAGATGATGAATTTTTCAATTCCATTAATGAATCATTTTATAATAGTTAATTGTTTTGATTGCGAAAACTAGACCCTTCGATGAAGAAATAACCAATGAAATAACGTTTCAATGACTTTCTAATGATAAAAATTGAAATGCTTATAATTATAATGGGATCTGATTGGAAAGAGTTGACAATTTTCAGAAACAAATGAAATACATTATCGCCAACCATCGTATTATAGTGGCGCGATTATAAAGCAAATGTTCATGCAATTAATTTGTTCAATTCATATTATAATAAATAATTATTATTTCCTTCCATTGTTACGGATTGTTACCAATTGGTTGTTACTTATTCTGTACTATGCATTTCACTACCATCGAAAAACAATAATTACTTAAACAATAATAATAATAATTAAATTATTGATTTATTATTAGGCTTATATTTACTGAATAATTATTTATTATTTACTATTTATTTGGTAAATTTTTTGAATCGAGAATTTTTTTCTATTTTCCGGTATGTTCGAATAACTTTCGGATAGTTTGAGAAATCAAAGATATTTTGAGGTCGATATTCTCTAGTGGCGATTTTACTGTGTTGCTACATTTCTGGAGAAATAAAAGCTTCATTCAAATCAGGAATCGTTTTTGCCAGATAAATTAACTATAAAATAGTAACTCGATCACACCCCCGCTCGGATATCTTTGATTTCTCAAACTGAACTGTACAGATCGCTTATCGTTAAAAAACTAAAATTTAATAGAGCAATTTTCCTTTTCCCCTTAAATGTCGATTGGTTTTTTTTTTCTAATTTTTTTTATTTTTTTTTGTCGTTTATTTATAATTTGAGTATTTTATATTAATATTTAATGTAATATATGTATTAATAAATGGCTGTACATTTGATAACCAACAACGTAAAAGTCAAATGTGCATGTCAATTCACTTTTCATGGATGTTTTGTGTCAAATGAAATCAATGCTGTGTGATAAATGATTAATCAGACAAAACGACTACATTTTATATGTATACATGTTTGAATAAGTTAAAAGCGAATTCTCTTTATAACTTTTGTTCTTTCTCATTTGATTAAAATAATATAATTAGGCAGCAATCATTTTCTATTCAACAAAAATTGAAATTGTGGCTTTTCATTTGTCACATTTCTGGATGAGATTTATGTTCGTTTGGATGAGTGTATGGGATCGTGTTCGCAAATTTTAACAAAGAATAATCTTAAATGCATTGTATATTCGACACTAGACATGATTGTTGACGGTTAAATAATAACTTAATCGTTGGCCAATATAGAAATTGACGAGAAAAATATTTAAACAATGCATGAATCACAACTTTGCCCGAACACACAACTAAAAATCGAGAAGACATTGTTTTGATTTTGTTGTTTCGTTCATTTTTTTTTTCTTTTAAAAAACATTATTCTTTTTTCTCCATTTTTTTTATGGATTTTAATTACATTACATAGTTCTGTGCAGTTATGTTTGATTGCAAATTTTCCAATTTATAACAACAAAAAATAATAAATAAATATGAAACAGAACCAGATTGAAGCCAAAGAATGGGGATTAAATGCTTCTGTAAGCCTGCAGACAACATTGGGTCGACAACGTTAAATTAGGCAAATATACGAATTGTGATATATTTTTGTGTCCATTATTGCATGTGTTTTGGTTGTTTTTTCACTTGTACGGTGGCCATTTATTGTATTTTTGATATCTCGGACATTTTAAATACAATATTTTTTATTCTTATTTTTTAATCGCTGAATGGTTGAACAAATTCAATGTTCATTGTCTGTAATATTTATAATATGTAGTATGACGATAATTTATTTGTGCCTTATGTCATATGCCTTACACAAACGAATGCGGTCCACAAATACGCGTTTACACACTCAACACACAGTAATTTATCTAATTTTCCATGATCTGCGTACCCCCCACATAAACTACGGCGAGCAATTATTACAAAAGCTTATAAAGATGCTGGTTTTAGGATTTCGTATAAAAGAAAAAGAAGGATTTTGATGACGATATCGAAATAGCGAGCCTTTATAAAATGGCTCTTTTATTATTTACGGGTGTTTGGAACTTGTTCGTGCATTTTGAATTCATCCACATCCTGTTTTTTTTTTTTGCTATTCAAAGATGGGATTTCCAATTTGAAATAAAAAACAACTGATTTTCAACTAATTGAAATTCATGTTGATGTGGTTAGTGGCTACTTTAATAGACACTAAATGCACATTACACATGTTTGTGTGATGAATTTATCCGCTTATTAATTTAGTATTTGTTCGTTTGTTTGTTCCAATTACAACTAGCAACTACCCGATCCAAAAAAGCGCATTTCTGATTGGCCTTCTTCTTGAGATTTCATACAAATGCTGAATATTTATGATGAAAATAAACAAAATTAAACGTACAGAGATCATGAGAGCCGTATGTTTGTGCTGGATATGGTGCGTTATTGCGATGGTTATTGTTTATTATTATGATACGGTGTGTGTCGTTTGTGATTCACTGCCATGAATGGAACCTGACATCTCTATGTTTTCCAAGGTTTCTTATGTTCAACTGGAAATTCGTGTTTAAACAATTTTTTCGTTGATTTTTCATTGAATTTTGAATTTCTCATGCGTGTGTAGCTGTGAGTAGATCATTTTTCATAACATCCACAAATCCTGTCTATCTGATATAGACAAGTGAAATGGTGGTACGAAAAAGGAAAAATACAAATAATGAAATGGCAAACTGTTGTCAACTGTTGTCAACGGCTATAAAACATCGAAATTGTGTGGTAATACAAAAATGTTAACAATTGCATGTCGGTGCACTTAATATTTATAACTGTCAATGATTCCGAATGGCCGCTTATAATTGCATTTTTTTTTGGTTAATGAATAATGAACTGTTTCAATATTTCACAGCATAAATTTAACCATTTTTTGTCGTTCCACCTGTGGTAAATGTAGTACTTGTGATGAACGGCTTGCCATGAGCCTGTTTGTTTATACTTTCTACTATTATTATCGTTATTTTTTTCGTGTTTTTTTCCCCCTATTCATTTATTATCGTTTAATTGGTAAATATCAATAATCAATCATAAATCATATTGAAAATTTGTGTTTCTGAATGAATTTGTTTGTTTTTCAGTTTATGTGTTCAATTCGTATATTTGTGCTATTGTTCATGATATTTTTTTTTCTTTCTAAGCTTCCAAAGCTGAAATGAATGCTTTGAAATGTTTCTTTTGCTCTCCCTCATCACTCTTTCAGCACTCTTCTTCCTTTGGTGCATTCAATCAATTCGCTATGTAGTTGAAATGATTGAAAAATTCAATATATTATAATGAATTGTTGTGCCATTAGCATTTTGTCACTATGCGTTTGGTAGCTCTTTGAACCAAACAGAAAATTTTCGAATCTCTATTTATTTGGGTGTGAATGTGATTGTGTTTAATGTTTAAGTACTTATTTTCTGGAACCCGTAGAATTGAAGTTTTTTTTTTTCATTTTATTAAAACTTACGTATTTGTTTTGTGTTGTCGTTGTAGCAATTAATAATAATGATGTTTGTTGTGAAATCCGAAAGAAGGTATGAAATTCCTGTTGACAACAACAATAAGCAATTGGCATTTTTTCAATTTTCATTTGGAATTATAATTTCGGGTTATTATTCTCATGTAGCAGTGCCTCAAATTAGCTGTTTTTTTTTTTCAATTTCAAACTTGAACGGTTCTAAATTCATTTTGATTCCATTGAAAATATTTGCCCATTTTGGATTGGATTTTATTTTCATTCACAAAAAAACACTCCCCCTCAAATGTCAATTGAAAATGATAATATAATTTGACTGATTGGCAAATTTTTGTTTTCCAGGATTTACGTTGATTCATTCAGCTTAACAGGGCATTTAAGCGACTTTTAAGGCTCGCTCATAATCAATGTTCAAGACTGTATCAAATTCTCATTCGCTAATTCAAGATAAGTTAATAAAATCTTTTTAAACATTCCGGGCAATAATGTTCATAATATGTCAAATGGTATATTCGTTTTCATTCAATTTCAAAAATTGAGCAAAATTTGGCAAAATTGTGCCAAAAAAGCTTCATACGGTGCTTTCCTTTCTATTCAATTAAAACGATAAAATTTTTACTCATTGTTCATTCATATATAAATATAATGTCTGTTGAATCATAACGTCAAAAATATACACAAATTCATTTACTACGGTAATTCATTCGAAGTCAAGCGTCCTGTCATTTGATTGCGTTGACACTTCATTTCTTTCTTTTTTCTGACTTATTTTCGAACGAATCCGTTCGTAAACGCTTAATAAGAATATGTAGTTGAATGTAAAGAAAAATTTTCAAATTTAAAGTGAGTTTCGTAGTGATTGAAATTTAATTTTGTTCGACATTGCCGAACAGGGTCCGCAACCAGCCGCGCACTATTTGCCACAAGCTGTTTGCGAACCCGGCGTGTCGCTATACATCCTCTACGGTGCCCATTTTTAATAGTTCTTGTTTTTTTTTCGCAATTTTGGAAATTAATATATCAATTGGTTGCGTATAATCATATAAACTGGGTGCTTGTAATATAATTAGCGCTGTTCCAAAAATGCACGCTAATGCAAATAGCCAAAGGAATAAACGATCCAGCACCATTGCAACGTATTTCCAGTCTTCTTCCACCTATTGGGATTCATTTAAAATGAAGGAAAAAGGAATAAAAATAAATTTATTGAGGAATAAATACAAGAATTTTTAATCAAACATTCAACACTCAGTTTACTATTCACTAAATGTTTCTACGTTTACATTTTATATTATATTCGATACTTCGATACGATCAAGAACCCAATGGCATTCACATCAAATAATCGATTTTTTGTTACAATTCACCTTCTATTTACTTTCTACTTTTATCATAAAGTAAAATTAATGGTTTTATTTTCAATTCCAAGGTGAAAAAAAAGAAGCAAATTAAAGAACAACGCTTTGTTTCGCCTACAACGTTTGTTAGCGAGTTTAATATCGATTTGTCTGTGCATGCTACCATTTTATCATTTTGCCATTTTATCGATAACGAAATTTATTTGCTTTTCCATAAATGTTTCTTGCGCTTTGCATTGTTCGTTTCCCATTTCGATGTGGAAAAATATAAGCAATTTATGCAATATGGTTCGCTTTGTTTAGGGAATCATCGGAAAGAAAATGATAGAAAGACCCTTCGATAAAATCGAAATATTCACAACGCTTTTGAAAGTACTACACCAATGTGATGCAGAGAAAATTGTAAAATTTGTAAAATATTTTCTGGTGCGAATTTGATAAAACAAAAACTATTTTCATCTCTTTGTTGTACGAATATTCGGAGACACACACACACAACAGAAGTTTCGGAACCAATGCACCTTTCCTTTTGTAAATGTGATGTCACATCCCTACTTCCTTAAATCAACATATTTTTCGGCATTCGTTAGTTCGTAAAAAAATTTCGATTATTTCCCAAAATGTCCATAAATTCCGTCAACAATGAAAATGCCAAAGAGGGGAAAAAAAGAATCATTATGAACTCCGTTTGTTTCTCATTTCTCATTTCTCATTTTTCGTTTCTGTGTTCAGTTGCATGCTTTCAATTTTGTTTTCCGCTCAATTTGAACTGAATGGTTGTTTCATTTTTCCATTTATCGTCAATATTATTTAATGTTCAAGTCTCCAATGAACTACGGAGCATTTTCACCGTAATATAAAACGCCTGTGGCTGAAAGATCCATAAAAAATATTGATATATGTTGAACATTGTTGAACGAGGTATGGATAAGAAGTCTGAACGGTAAATGGTACTCAAACTTTTTGGGACCAAAAAACAAACACCAAAGAACGTAACAAGGGACAAGCGGGCCCCATACCATGTGAATTGAAAGCAATATTTTGGAACCCATGTCGTTTACGATAGCAACTTTCAGGCACACACTTACAACCATTCAGAAAAAGAAACAATAACAATGGTGCTTCGTTAATTACACTTCTCTATGCTTTATGCATCACCTTGGCAAAATACATGGTTCGGCATCAGTTTTGTATATTCGGTTGCTTTGCTTTTTCGTCGCACCGTTAAAGAGCTGAAAAGATAAATGCTCGAAAGGGAGCTTATGAGACCTAAAAGCAAGGTAAACATTGAATCGATGGGATACTCAAATGCGTTTCGGCGATGAAAAATAATAATTAACCTGAATTGAAATTAGTAAATTGGCTCGCACAGATTTCAACCCGTTTTCCATTTGTTTATTCAAGTTGTGGTTCACAGCTTGTATTAGCGGCGAAAACAGACGCCGAAACCAAAGAAACACGGCAAATGTAAATGAAACAGAGATGATGACGTAAATCGAAAAACAGCTTCAAAAGTGATTAAACAGGGCCAAGCAAATAAAAATACCGGAATGAAGTAAACGTGTTAGATTTGGTTTTGTTCATTTTTGTTCCTTTCAAAACCTTTCAATTATCGTTTTTGGAAAAAAGCGTATCCGATTATATGCTGCCCTCACCTGACCACCATTTGAGTACTACTGTGTTTAATCTTACACTTTCTCAAACTTGGAATATATTCATGCAGAAGCAAATGAATTCAAATCATCCGTTTTGAAAATGAAAAAAATATTATTTTTTTTTATTCTTTCATTGAATTACAAGTCGATGGAAGTTTTTCTTTTTTATTTTTTTTTCTCATTTTTTTCTGAATCCTTTTCGTTTGAAGATTGATCGAAAAGTGTTCCTTTCAATTTCAATTCGCCCTTTTCCAAAACCTTTTCAAAATCTTTTACGAAATTGTTGGCTGGCAGATTGAAGCTCACTTTATTTATTTTACATAGATTGAAGTTTTGGACGTCCTTTTTCGAAACAGCGTTGATAGTTATATTGCTCCCATTTGCGGATACATCGATTTCATCATCGCCGAACCCAGGAATATTGATTTCAACGTGAAAAGTTTTATTTTTCGAATCAATTTCAATTTGCGGTGTCATTTTTGATTCTTTTGCACAATTGATGGCATCATTTGTTAACTCTGATCCAGCCAATGTTGAGTTAGCCTTGTTTGGCATTTTGTTGAAAAATATTTAGTTTTACTAAAACAAAAAATGATACGCTGCTGATAAATTTGAAATTACTGCACGAATATTCCAATGGCAACTGCGAAAGCGTTGATTTAATGGACAATAATACAAATTTTATTCCCTACTTCGATTGAATTCAAAATGTTATAATTTATAAAATAAAAATGATGGATATGGACTTTCACTTTCAAACTACTGTGATGGATATGAAACCTTGAATTTTGAATCGTATCGAATGGAATCGTATTGGTGACAAGTAATAAACTACACGAAAATTCGAAAATGAACCGATAAAAAGACTTACGCTTTCGAATTTGTCTTTGTTTCTCATATGCTGTGCAACGAAACGTGTTCCTTCTATTGTCTTTTCGATTTCCCGTAATGTTGGCTTTTCGAATGTTGGACTGATGCCATCAACAATACAACACGATGGACTCAGTTCTCCGTTACCATTCGGACTGTATAATTCATCATCACCACCTGGCAGTGGTAATGCTGGTAATGGTGGTTCACCAAAACACGGACCAACACCACCCGATGCAGCAACATCAAATCTCGATGGCATCACTGAAAATCAGATTTTCAAAAATGGAAGAAAAAAAAATCAATTTCAATGAAACATGAAAAATTTCAATAACAAGCGCACATTTACCTGGCAATCCGTAGTCGGTGGTATTGTAGTCGGATGTAAATTTATCTACATCTGGAGGGCAATGAAATACATCGGTTAACACTTCACGTGGACCGAGATCATCATCGTGTGGTGGATTGTCTTTTTTGGGTCGTTCAATGCATAGAATTTTTGGCAGTATTTGTATAAAAACTTTCGAAACCCATGGTGCCATTCTGTGTGTCACCGGTGATCTATTGAAATTCGGTATGAGAGTAAATTTTAGGTCTACAATGCTAATATATAATATTTAAATATTCAATGAAATCCAAAATAAATTCAAATAAATTCGTTTATTTGCTGATCAAACGCATAATTGTTAATTCAAATATTCGAATCGAATCGGAGATATATCATTGCATTTGTTGGTGTGTAAATAGTGAATAACCTGTACAATTTTGATAAGAAGACAATGACCAGCCCATGCGCATTGCGCATACACATATGTTAAATGTATGAAATTCAATGGCGTATACACAAATGTTGGGATTATAGTTTGTAAATTATATTGTTTACAAAATTGGATCGGACCACTTCCACAAATGCTGGCTGAATATGAAATGATGGAAATAATGAAAAATAATCATTCTTGCATTATTAACTCAAATATAATGCAAATTTCCAAACTATGTCCAACAAATTCCCGGTAAATGATGGGTCGTTTCGATGCCATTGAGTGGATAGAACGGCTGAAACAATTTCCTCAATTACAAACTTTAATCATATTTGAAGTGCACGTTGAACGGACAGTGATAATTGCTCTGCTGGGATCGGTGTGATGTAAAAATGTTTTGCAAACAAATCTTCATATTCATTTTATATTTTCATAAAATTTTGTTCATTTCGTTTTGATTTTATATTGAATGTAATGCATGGTGCATCGGTCAGTTTGTTAGTTATGCACTTGTACGGCCAAATGCAAATCAATTAAATATAAATTATTCGCAAGTTGTTTCAACGCTCATTACAAACTTGAAAATATAATTTACACGAATTTAATGAAAGAATTGAAAACATAAATGGAAATTAATTGCAGAATTCTTTGCATCCGACATTTGGCTACAAATAAAATTGTTCCACATCTGTTTTGTTGATGCTTGAAATAAATAGAATATCCAACGGAAAGTATCATCCATATGAATAAATCATAAAAGTTTTCGAGAGATTCTGAAAATTGGAACTGTCATTGGGTTATAGGCCTGGCCAAGTTTTTTGTTTTCATTTTATGAAAACCAAGAAAAAAAAAAGAAAAAAGGTATTGAATTTCACAAGAAATAATGCAAACTACACACTGGAACCGGTCATTTAATTTCATGCCACAAATTGATGCGACTCTGAAATGAAGATGCCATCATCGTTTATAAATTATAATGTAAAACACTTAACACTCTTATCCATTGATAAAATGTATTTGGCTGTAAAGTAATGCAAAAATTCAATTGCAAGCTAAACATAAACAATCATTGAGTGAATACGAATTCATTGTAATCGAGGTCAGTCTTTTATTCATCATGTATGATGCATAATGTTATTGGCAAATTTTTCAACGAATCATTGAGAAAAAAAAACTGATAAAAGAGAGAGAAACACATCGAAATAACCATAAAAATATTTTTATGAGAGCGTTGAGCGTTGATGCAAATTTATGGCGTTAATAGTTTAGTTGTTATTCAATAGCAAATGTTTGAATTCATCTGGAAAATGGTTGGCGGCATTAACATAAAATTTACATACAAAACAGATAACAACCGAAAAATGGTGGTTATTATCATTATCGACTCTTGATCCACAGCCCTACAGTGTGAATGTAAGTTTGTGTGTCAGTTTTGGATTTAATGATGCTTGTGCACTTACCTAAAATTAACATTAAGTACAGCAATTGTCACCACAACCGATAACGTAACCAGCATCATTGTAAATAATAGATATTTTCCTAATAGCGGCACTGTAAGCGATGTCGGTGGAATAATTTCAACCTTTATCAATGGAAAAAGTAATTTTTTTTGTTTATGTTTTTATTCGAAATGTTCTGAAATATTTCAAAATATATATATTTACCAGTAGTAGAAAGAACACCGTTAACGACAATAGAATACTGATACACAGTGAAATCTTTTCACCCGAATCACTTGGCAAATAAAATACTAGGACTGATAAAAATGATATACCAACGCACGGTATGATTAAATTCACTGTATAAAATAGTGTTTTACGTCTTAATGTTATGTTGAATATTATGTCTGTTGAGATGAAGGGAGAGAGAAAGAGAGAGAGAAACAAAGAAGAAAAAATTAATTTTCATTTGAAACTTAAGATAATATTGCTCAAAAAGGAGAGCTCAATCAATCATTGCCGGAAAATTTGAGCCCATTTTATTTTTAATTTCAATGTCAACATTTATCATGCATCAAATAGTCACAAAACGGACTTTTCTCTCTGAATTTCCTGCAACGGATATCATCAATCATCAATATAACAAATTAAATGAAAACGAATACGGCACATGCAAAAAAAAAAAAATTGGAAATAGAAGAAAATAATAAACGGGTCGTCAGCGGTGACTGACGAACAATGAAAATATCAATAAATTGCAGAAAAATAAATAATCATTAAATCATTTTTGATGAAAAATGGATATTTCGGGTAATTGAGGTACAAAAAAAAAAAAAGAAAACATTCCCTCAGTACACTGATACACTTGCCTGGATAGGGTTCCTCACAACAAGAATAATATTTTTCATTGCGGACCGCCGGAACTTTCATTATATCCCATTCAACTGATATATAATAATCTTGCAGATCGATGCCAACGTCAATTTTATCCGAATCTGGCGTTTGTTTTAAATGCCGCAAATCCACCTAAAAGGAAACAAAAACGCACAAAAAAAAATACATTATTAGTATTGCGCATCATAAAAAAGCAAAACCTCTTCTTGGAGTTTCATAACATTCTAACATATTTTCATCAAAATTGAATTTATTCAGGCGAGATAAGTTTTTGTGGAATCACGTTCGTTGCCATTGGCTCACGTCGGAGGAGGAATTGCCAAACAAATTTGGCATTTCTTCATCGATACAAAGTTCAGAATTAATCGAAACTCGATGAACGTAACGAAATTCGGACGGGTGAAAGGATATAGAAAATATGTGAATAATTTTCAAATAATTTATCGATCCACAACTGTTAATCAGTCAAAATTCACAACTTTAGGCGAATGTGAATATTGATTTTGAGCTGAAATTTGTATTCAGATCATATGGTAATAGATTCTTTATTTTCCTTATATTCTTCATATTATTAAATCCAGATGAATACTGAATCAATTTCGAGATTGTCAAATAGTCTAGATGGAAATGATTTGACATCATACCACATGTGGCACATCCTGTGAGCTGAATAAAAATGAGCCCGAACAACATTTTAAATAGAAAAAAAAAATCTCTATCACATTTTGCCGTTCCCGGAGGTGAACAGTAAACACAAAAATCTAATCCATCTAAACTTGGAACGCATAAAGTATTTTAACAGTCAATTTATATACATTGGCATACAGAAGTAGGAAAGTCAAGCGATAGCAGCTACAACATATTTTTTTTTTCGGTTCATATTTGTTTAGTGAAATAAATAGATGATGTATGGAATGAAGACATACGACGTCTTGCATTCGATTTATTATTTATAATGAAATATTGTGTAAACACGATTGCATTAATATTTAAACGATTAATTCAATACACAACTTGAACTCCATTTTTTACAAGCGCCAAACAAATAATATTGATAAAATGAACCCAATGGCAACCGTATTCTTTCCCTTCGATTTGAATGCTCAAGAAACGAGAAGGAAAAAAATTAAGTGTATAAGAAAACAACGCGAGTACAACACTCGATACTTGTAAACACAACGAAAAACGAATTATTTAAAATTCAAATGTTGATCAAACTGTCCGGATAAACGCATATGCGTAAAATGCTAACAATAGGAACCTAGGTATGTTACCCTATATAAAACACTCACCATCAATACGAGAACCAAGCTATGGCAGAAAGATGGGAAAAGGTTATAGCTTCTCAAGGCAATAACTTTAATTAATCTGTTGATTCACTTTGTTATTGAAATAAATGATTTTTCGAAATCAAAAAACGGCATAAATCTATTCATACACCCAAATTATTTCTGTTTCTTTATTTCTTTTAGAAACATTTTTTGTGCTCTGTTCGAAGCTGAGTTGATATATGTAATAAAAAAAATAATGATCAATGATAATGATAATATACATCATTTCTTAGTAGAAATTTGTATTATGTATTTTGAGGCATTCGCTCTTTGAAAAAAAGAATTTTTTTGAATTTCAGTAGAATGAAGCTCGCAGAATGAAATGTGTGAACCAGACGATATATTAAATCGATCTCTTAAAAACAGGCACGTGTGTCTTATAATTTAAAAAAAAAATCGAATAATTAAATAAACTAGTTCCAACACTTGTTGAAATGAATATGGATGAATTCACTTATCGCAGCAAAAGTAACGATAAAAATGGATAAAAAATATAGAAATCAGCAGTGCCTGTGCAACGATAAAAATATCATCGAATAATGTTCAATAAACCCACACAAACAAACAATACATATATGTATCATGTGATAGATAAGAGCAGAAATGAATGGGAACAACTAAAAAATCAGAGTAAAAGTCTCTTGAAAATTCCTTTTATTTTATTCAAATGAGTTATCAATTACATGTTTGGATCAAACATTTTGAAAAGAAATTCATTTATTTATTGCAAGCGTTGCATGTGCATGGCTCTCGTCTAAACATCATGTATTTTTGACCTGTTCCATTTTGTTCCCCATGCGACAGTGTCCATGTTGGTTTCGAAGACCTTTTCAAATCAATATTGATTTTTTCCATTTTTTCGCCATATGTTTTAAATAATGATTCATTAAAATGTGAATGTGTGAGCTTCAATGTTTGCAATTTAGATTCTTTATCGAAATTTTCGAACATATTTTTCAGGGAAACAAGTTGAAACATGGTATCGAATCTATTTTTACGATAAAAAGTTGCCGTGAATTCTTTGATGTGCTTTAATTTTTTAATACATCCTACGGCATCATAATCATCATTAAACAAAATTTCCACTATTTCCAATTCCTCGAACTGTTTAATAAAATTAATGATTCGATAATCAGCTTGATTTCCATTCAAGGTGAGCTTCTTCAGGTTTGGCATATGAAATGAAAGATTTCCGATTACAATTCGTTCGTATGTGTCATAAAATGAAATATAAAAGTAGGTCACTGATGGAAGTTCATATATTGCCCTATCGTCTGTGCGTAACAAAAAGTTTTCACCAGGAAATTCAACTTCAAGTGTTTCTAACTTTGTCAAATAATCTGCAATCGACTGCAGCGTATCCGTACTTTTGGGCTCTGAGAGAGAAATCCTTGTCATGTTCCTATTATTTTTAATAATATCACCAAGTTGGTCTTCTTTTATCGAATGGGTGAGCAGCGTTAATTCTTTCAATTTCGTTACATTTGTCAAGCAATTTACATCGTTTACGGTTCCAATCAACTTGAAAGATTCAAGTTTGGGAAATATTAAATTCAATTTGAATTCATTTCGAGTGATGTGACCAACAATTTGAAACTTTCTCACTTTCGGGAAAATAATGTATTTTTCTTCCTTTGACATTTCTTCCCAAAATCCACCACGAGATGAAATTCGTAGCTCTTGTAAATTTTTTGCACATCTTCTGATAACATTGTGGATAATTTCACTGCGTCGATGTTTACTATATATTTCCAAATCCATTTCAATGTTCTTTACATGGTCACCAAATTTTTTGCAAAATGACTCAAGTTTTTGATAGTCGCCGAATATCAGGAATGAGCCGTCAAGTTCATGACGTTCAGAGATTCCACCATTAGGATCTGGCATAAAAACAATTCTATGATCTTGTAATATTCTGCTCATTACGGTATAATTTGGAGGTACTTTATGCGATCGTATGGCCACAAATATTGTTTTGAGATCAGTTTTACTGACAATCAATTCAATTAAATCATTCGGTAAAAATTGTTGATCTTCTTTGGTATCAATAGATGATGCATCTTGTTTGTAATTAAGTGAGGTTTCATCATCAGTATCTTCACATTGGATTATCTAATTGTGAGCACAAGAATGTTTTCATTTTGAAGCAAAAAATACCAATAACAAACTTACAATTCCTTCAAATATAATCAGGAACACAGTCAAACCATAGATGAAACCCATTTTTTCACTTTTTCTTGAGAATGAAACCCATTACTGGCGAACTATTCAAATTTCAAATCGAAAAAGCAACTGATGGTCTTATAGATACCAACATCACCTTTTATATATATTTCAGTTACAAAATTTCCATTAGAAATGTTTTTTGGAATTCGAAAATTTATTTGTTTCTATTCGGAGATATTGATACGTGTGTATGTAATGACAAATGAATAATAATATTGTGATAATAATCTACATCATTATTTTATAGAAATTTGTACCATGTATTCTGAAGCCCGAAGAATGGAATGTGTGAACTACAAAGTATATTATATCGATCATTCAGTAACAGGCGCGTGTGTTATATTATTCAAAAAAAGAAAATACACCAAACTTCACCCCATGTTCAGTCGCGCCTAAATATCAAGTATTTTTTATCTGTCTCAATCTGTGCCCCATGTGATAGTGTCCATGTTGGTTTCCTATTATTTTCCAAATCAATATTGATGTTTTTCATTTTACATTCATAAGTGTTATATAATGATTCATCAAAATGTACAATTTTCATTGTTTTCAATTTCGAACTTTCATCGAAATTTTTGAACAAGTTTTTCAGGGAATCGAATTGAAGCTGGCAATTGTATCTAGTTTCGTAATGACTTGTCGTGAATTCTTTGATGTGTTTCAATTTTTCAATACATTTTACGGCATTATAATCTTTTACAAAGAGTTCCACTATTTCTAATTTTTTGAAATAATTGATAAAGTTAATGATTCGATCATCACTTTGATTTCCATTCAACGTAAGCTTTTTTAGGTTTGGCATATCAAATGAAAGATTTCCATTTTCGAATATTTCGCCCATTTCACTGAACCTAATATCAAAGTGTTTCACTGATGGAAGTTCATATACTCCGTTATTGTTTGCTCGTAACAAAAAGTTTTCATCCGGATATCCAACTTTAAGTGTTTCTAACTTCATCAAATATTTTGCAATCGATTGCATGGTCTCCGTCCTATTGGGCGCTGACAGAGAAATCTTTGTCATGTTCCCATTATTTGCAAAAATTGCATCAAGTTTGTATTCTTCTATCGAACTGGTGTGCAACGTTAATTCTTTCAATCCCTTCACATCTGCCAGGCAATTTGCATCGGCTACGGTTCCAGTCAATTTGAAAGATTCAAGTTTGGGAAATATTAAATTTAATTTGAATTCATTTCGACTGCTAAAACCCTTAATTTGAAATTTATTCACATTTGGAAAGATAATTTCATTTTCCGCATTTGACTTTTCTTTCCAAAATCCCTCATCATCGAGAAAGGTTGTGATTCGCAGCTCTTCCAAATTTTTTGCACATCTTTTGATAATATCCTGATAAAATTCATTGCATGGATCATCATTATTGTACCAAACTTCAATTTTTTTCACTTTGTCGCCAAATTTATCGAAAAAAAACATAAGTCTTTGATACTTATCGAATATCAGGAATTTATGATTTCCATAGATTCTACCAACAAAATCTGGCATAATAACAATTCTAAGATCTTGTAATATTCTGCTCATTACAACGCCAGTTCCACGTATTATCCGTGATCGTACGGTCTCATGTATTGTTTCGAAATCAGTTTTACTGACAATTAATTCAATTAAATCATTCGGCAAAAATTGTTGATCTTCTTTGATATCAATAGTTGATGCATCCTGTTCGTTATTCAGTGAGGTTTTATCGTCAGTATCTTCACATTGAATTATCTAATTGCGAGAACAAGGATGTTTTCATTTTGATACAGAAAATATCAAAAACGTACTTACAATTCCTTCGAATATAATTAGGAACACGACCAAGCCGCAGATGAAAACCATTTTTTCACTTCTAACTATTTAAATTTCAAATCGAAAAAGCAACTGTTGGTCCTATAGATCCACACATCACCTTTTATATATTTCAGTTACGAAATTTCCATTGGAAATGTTTTTTTGAAATACAAAAATTTACTTGTTTCTATTTGGAGTTGTTCATACGTGTATATATAATGACAAATAAATAATAATAATAATAATAATAATAATCAACGATAATTATTTTGTAGATATGTGTACCCTATACAAGATTTTGAAGAGTTTGCACTTGGAAAAAAGAATTGTTCTTGCATTTCAGTTTGATGAAGATCGAAGAATGGAATGCACGAACCAGACAGTATTTTCAATCGATCTTTTAGTAACAGGCACGTGTATTATATAGCTGTAACAAAATACGCAAAACTACCCCACAAAATTAAAAATAAATAAAATAGTTCCAACATTTGTTGAAATAAAAAAAAAAATAAAAATACAATTTGTGAACCAGTGTTCATTCTTTTTCTGCGTATTCATTTTTCATTAAACCCACACAGAAACAAACAATTAATGCATCATGTAAAGATAAGTGAAGAAGCGAATGAAATAACTAGAAAATCCGAGTAAATCTCTCGTAGATGAAAGTAGTTATCGAAAGTACAATGAATGGAATGAATTTTGAGCGGAAAAACTCCTTGCATTTGATTTTATTAATTTGAGTTATCAATTAAATGTTAGAATCAAATATCGTAAAAATAAAGCCAATTATTTCTTGTCGCGTTTAAACATCAAGTATTTTTTTCCTGTTCCAATCTGTTCCCCATGTGATAGTGTCCATGTTGGTTTCATAGAATTTTCCAAATGAATGTTGAATTTTCTCATTGCTTTTTCATACTTCCCATATAATGAATCATGGAAATTTACGAATTTCAATGTTTGCAATTTAGATTTTTCATCGACATTTTTGAAGATGTTTTTCAGGGAATTGAATCCATTTTTATGAAATGTTGTCGTGAATTCTTTGATGTGTTTCAATTTTTCAATACATTTTACGGCATTATATTCTTTTGCAAAGAGTTCCACTATTTCTAATTTTTTGAAATAATTGATAAGATCAATGATTCGATCATCAATTTGATTTCCATTCAAGGTAAGCTTATTCAGGTTTGGCATATCAAATGAAAAATTTCCATTTTCAAATACTTCGTCCATTCCATCAAATAATATAATAAAGTGGGTCACTGATGGAAGTTTATATACAGTATTATTGTTTGCTCGTAACAAAAACTTTTCACCAGGAAATTCAACTTCAAGTATTTCTAATTTTGTCAAATATTTTGCAATCGATTGCATGGTCTCCGCCCTTTCGGGGCTGAAGAGATAAATCTTTGTCATGTTCTCATTATTTGCAAATATTTTATCAAATTGATTTTCTTCTATCGAATAGGTGCGCAGCGTTAATTCTTTCAATTTCGTTACATTTGCCAAGCAATTTACATCGGCTACGTTTCCGAGAAGCGTAAACGATTCAAGTTTGGGAAATATTAAATTTAATTTGAATTCATTTCGACTGCTATCGCCCTCAATTTGAAACTTTTTCACTTTTGAAAAAATAATGTCATTTTCCCCATTTGACATTTCTTTCCAAAATTCCTCATCATCAAGAGTTGAAATTTGGAGTTCTTCTAAATTTTGTGCATATCTTTTGATAATATTCTGGATAATTTCTTGACCACTTTCTTCCAAATTTATTTTAATTTTCTTTACTTGGTCACCAAATTTATCGAAAAATGGCTTGAGTACTCGATAGTTTTTGAATCTCAGGAATAAGTCGCCAAGGTTATAATATTCATAGATTCCATCATAAAGCCCTGGCATAATTTCAATAATACAATCTTGTAATATTCTGCTCATTACAATGCTAGTTGCAGGTACTATCCCCGATCGTACGGCCATTTGTATTGTTTCGAAATCCGATTTACTGACAATCAATTCAATTAAATCATTCGGCATAAACGTATCAATGAGCGGTGCAGCTTGTTCGCAATTCAGTGAAGTTCCATCGTCAGTATCTTTACATTGGATTATCTAATTGTGAGCACAAGGATGTTTTCATTTTGAAGCAATAAAAAAATACCAATAACAAACTTACAATTCCTTCGAATATAATTAGGAACACAGTCAAACCGTAGATGAAACCCATTTTGTCACTTTTAATTCTTGGGAATGAAACCCTTTACTGGCCAACAATTCAAATTTCAAATTGAAAAAGCAACTGATGATCTTATAGATTCACACATTGACTTTTATATATTTTAGTTTCTAAATTTCTATTGGAAATGGTTTTTTGGAATTCGAATTTCGGAGATTAATTTGTATCTGTTTAATATGTGAAAACAAACGAATAAGAATAATGATGATCAGCGATGATGATAATAATCTACATCATTATTTTGTAGATATTTGTACCATGTATTTTGCAAAATTCGCATTCAAAAAAAAAGAAAAAAAAGAATTGTTCTTGCATTTCATTTTGATGAAGATCGAAGAGTGGAATGTGTGAACCAGACCGTATATTATATCGATCTCTTAGCAACAGGCATGTGTGTTTATTGAAAGTTCACTCAATGTTTGTACAACAAAATCTGAACAAATAACGAATCATTCTAGAATAAAATGTTTATAAAACTACCCAACAAATGTCCCAGTGACATCCAAATGAGGGCGCCACCGGAACCTTTTTTATCTAAATAATTTACACTGTCGCAAGATTCCTTTGACCAAATGGCGTTCCGTAAATATTCAACTTCGTTCCAATGTAAAAAATAGCTTTGTCGATTAAATATTGCACAAATAGCATAAGAATTTATTGATTGCCAAACAATTGAAAATAACAATCCCATAAATTTGAATCTCAAGTGATGAAAGTGGTTATCGAGTGTGTTGAATGTATAATGTGTATACGTTTGGTAACAAACAAATTTTAAATTGTAAATACTATATATTCGGATCGAAATGTTTCATTGAATGTTGAACCATTTATTATGATTCGAGATGTGCTTACGGAGCCACTGTGCGTTTGCTTAGTGCGACATCCGAATGAACGAACAATAGAAAGTGGAAATTCCCAAAGGAGAATATATTCTAGCTTATAAAATCATCTATGAATACATTTGAATAATAACAACACCAAAATCAAATCGCACGTTCTCGTTAACTTTTTCGGCAAAAATATTCCCATTCGATAGACGATTCGTTCTGATATTTTGACAAATACAAATGTTCTTTCGAAAGCATTCTTACGAACGTTGCACTATCGTTTTCGATTGACGGCTCTTCATTGTACTGACCGAAAATGTACCAATAAATTCGGAGCAGCTGGAATAATGCTGGTTTTAAAAGCAATGTTATCATCCATATTCCATTGTGTACATAGTAGTTACGTGTTGCTGGAAAAAGTGTCAAATAAAAAATGAATAACTTTGGTTGCAATTCTACAGGGAATATCTTTTGAAGTTTTCACCACCAATTGAATCATTATTTCAAAAGTTTGCATCAATTCATGAATTTTTCATGTCTTTAGCTAGACAAATGCAAAATTGAACAATAGATGACATTATAATCTGGATGTCTGTATCTTTTATTCATTTTTCATCTTTAAATGTATTTATTTTTCATGCAATTATTACTTAAACGTTTTCAAATCACGGACTCAACTCCAGCGAAAGATTTTCCCGTGGGAAAATCACTTCAAAGAATAGCAACTGCAGTTCAAAGTTAAACTGATAAATTCGCTGTTCAATTGATGCTATTGTGCTGTGTTGAACGTTGAACATATTTCGAAATGAATCCTGTACCAGGACATCGATGAGGCCATCCACTTTGGATGGAAAATTTAAAATGCAAAGTTCAGTGCAGGAAATTATAGAGATCTCAACTCTCATATCAATGAACAATGTACAAATGGCTCCAAAGATTCTGTATGTACTGATTCTTGAATAATAAATAATCGAATCGAAAACGTGTCATTTGTTTGGTAGGCATTATTTACTTTCATATGTGACAGTCAGAGAATCCCAAAAAAACGTGCAAAGAAATTGAGGAACTGATAACGTCCAGGCCTCATCGCCTGTTGTGCAGCATTATTAGCATCGCAACAAAAATACTTATTCAATGTGTCAGATTTGAGGTGTATCGATTTCTCCGTAGAATTCAGCAATTCCGAATGACTGCCATTATTATTAATTCGAATCGAACCCCTTATCGATATGAAAATAATATTGAAATTGTTTCAAGAGGGAATCATCATGATGACATTCGATATCGGTAATATTTTAGAATCGAAAAAAACATTCTCGTGTTACACACCAAATCTGAACATGTCAATGGAAGATTCTTCCAATGCCATCATGTTCATTTCATACCTTAGGTTTCAGAACACCATGTGTAATATTTTAGCAACAACTTGAATATTTTGTTAATTTGAGTAAAACATTTCTATTCAAGAGAATTCTTTGTGCCATTAATTATTATCAATTTGTTCATCGTTTAAGCGAGTTCAAGAAAAACTCATCGGAGTGTAAATGTGATTTGATAGTCAGCAATGATTCGATTGGTTTATCGTCGATTAATTTCTTCGATCGTGAAAACAATGTGTTTTATTGTTTTATTTCGATAAAATCATTTGTGGCAGGTTATTGTGAATGTAATTTTTTTTCCATCGCGTATCAATATCTCGTATTCCACTCGATTTCAATTGTCAAATTTCGAGATTGATGGGAGAAAATCGATTTTTTTTTTTGAAAATAAGAAAAATCACACTGATTTTTCGATTAATATTAAACATGTAAAAAAAATACAAATGAAAATTAAATTTGAGAGCACTTACCGTGTATCCATCATAAGTCCATGAACCGAATTTCATAAAACACGTTTGCTCATCGAATGGAAAATATTCGACATCAATTTCACAAAATGATTTATAAATGGCGGGCGGTTTCCACACAACTTTACCCGTATGATGTAAAATTGCTTTTGTCATTATTGTCACTTCATAGTTTCCATCGGCGCTGTATCCAGGGATTAAATGTGTTGTAGGGTTGCATCAATGTTGTATTTGACAATTTTAATTTTTTTTTTTCAATTTTTATCAAAGTTCAGCGAAAAGCGTATGCGACATTTTCAAAATGACATGACATGTCGATCATTCGATGTGATATAGCCGGATGGCGTTCGCAGCAATTTTCCAGTATATCGATGCATAGATTCGATGATATAAACGGGTGCGAACCACAAAAAAAATTCAAGTTGAACACAATGTACGATGACAAATTGTATTCGGATTCAGTGTGACAACATTGTCGATGGTTATTCAATTGCCATTAGTATCCGGGCGCACACACAACAGTTAATGTTGAATTCAAATATTTTACACAATTTTCAATTTTCAAATATTACACGATGTTCGATTCATGTCCGTGACAGCCGGCAAAATATGGAACAAAAAGAGAAGAATTTCAATGAGCAAAAATAATAATATATTCAAAATTTAAACAAAAATAATTTATTCAATAAAAATGTAAATAAATATGTATTCGTATGAGCTAATAATAATCGGTGATGTCAGACTGCGTCCGATGAAATGGAATTCTGTCGTTCGACAAATATAATAGACAGTATCGATAACGATAACAAGCATTGACAATTTCAAATGTTTGCTTTATGGAAGAACGAGGAACACCGTGATAGGCGTTACATACCGTTCAAGTATTTTCTATTTTGATTGAAATTTAATTTTGTTCATAAATTCTTTTTACTCTATATTAATATATTCCGCGGAATGTTCAGCTTTCTCTTGAGACTCAGTGTCTCATAATAATAATAAAGTGAACTGGTGACATAACCGTTTTATAGATTTCGCTTTTTCAATAGCACAAAAATAAATGTAATAAATCAAATAGAAACTTCACCAGAAATATAAAAGTTCTGCAAGTGGCATTGCAATATGTTGAATAGATTTCAATTGGTTCTTTTATTTCGAGTGCCATTCAATGAAAAAGATTTCAAAATGCTAAGCGAAGAACAAGGACCGAGGCTGATAGCGAATTGTGAATCTTCTGATACTTTATGAAAGTTTAATTTTTTTGTCAAAGCTTTCGTCAAGTGGAAAACTTTAAAATTCAATTAAAAATATGCAATATTGTTGGTTGTTTGTGATTGCAAATTGTTTGTTGTTTGTTGGTTGCTGCAATTTTTGTTTCAAAGTATTCAGTTGGTTTGTATGAATCGAAACCAGTAATTTTCAATGTTCGATGCAATTTATAATAACAATTAACAATAATAGAAAATAAAAATAATTCATTCAAGTATCATTGATCATAATTGGTCGCACAATTTTCAACTGAATACCAAAAACAAAACGAATGAATAAATCGCAGAGGAACGAGTAACAAGGAACATATGGTGCCATATCAATTGTAAAAACTGTCAAAGTCAACAGGAATCATAAAAATATTTAGAAATTGCCCAATTATATTTTCTCATCCCTTTTGATTGAACGAAATTTCGAATAGCAATGACAGTTTGAATGTTATTGACGTATTTTTTTTTTTAATATTTTGTTTATTTGTCAACGCCCAGTACAAAAGGGAATACCATAAAATCTTAAAATTAGTGAATTACCGATCTTAGGTAATTCTTATCAAATTTTCTTATGTATAAATTGGACATAATGTATTAGTTAAATCTAATATTTGGGAAAGTCACAAAAACCCGAACTGAGTAATTATTGACGTATTAATTGAACTATTAAGTATTTGCAAAGTAGGTAAATAGTTCGACTCCAAATTTTGAGTTGAGAAAAGCTAATCCAAACTGTTATACTGAGTTGAATTGGCAGCACATATTCATTGAGCTTTACGTTTGCATACACTGTCAAGCTAGACTCGGTAGTAATGCTTGATGTGTGATGTTATGTAAATGTCAGGGCTGGACATAATTGCGATTGCGAACGCAATAGGCAACCGATTTTTTCGCTCGCAATCGCACTCGAGTGAATTTCGAGCGAGCGATTTTTTGGGAGCGAGTGAATTTCGAGCGAGCGATTTTTTGGGAGCGAGTGAATTTCGAGCGAGCGATTTTTTAGGAGCGAGTGAATTTTTGGGAGCGAGTGAATTTCGAGCGAGCGATTTTTTAGGAGCGAGTGATTTTTTGGGAGCGAGTGAATTTCGAGCGAGCGATTTTTTGGGAGCGAGTGAATTTTGAGCACTCGCAATGAATTGCGATTTTATAACTTATTGTTTCACATCAAGCAATAAGAAACAATGTAAAACCTCATTTTGACTAGCGCGAAATGTAAATATCCATATATTATTCACGCGAAAATTCCATCTGTTTCTTAAAAGCATTTTAAAATGGTATGTATTTTCGTTAACGCTCTCTCTGCAAAATGATCCTACGTGTTTCAATAGAACCGCTTGTTTTTGATGACCTTGGTGTGCGAGACAATATTTTAGAAATACAATGAAACACACCAACATGATTCGCATCAATATCAGATACATATTGAATGGAAATTTCCTATTCGAATCTATTTTTTTTGGGTTGTATTTGAATTACATGAAATGTAAATTGTCTGACAAGTTTTAAAATTGGAAAATTTCCAATTCCAATTCCAAAGTTACGTTTCAATAACGATTCTTCATAATAAAGACTAAAGACCGAGTTATTTATAAATATCCATATATTATTCACGCAAAAATTTCATCTGTTTCTTATACTTAAGCGTTTTAAAATGGTATGTGTTTTCGTTAACGCTCTCTCTGCAAAGTGGATCTTACGTGTTTAATTTCAATTGCTTGTTTTTGATGATTTTGGTGTGCGAGACAAATGATATATTTTCAAATGATGAGACGATTTAATTTGGCTCATTCTCATTGCATAACGAAAAAGTAGGTTGGATCTGAATAGATTTAAGGGAGGAAGTCATCCGGGCCTACGTCGCGCCCCTGTGCACCACCACGATATGTGATTCATTCATGTTCAAATAAGAAAATGTTTCTCATCGAAAGCCCTTTTATGATTTTTATCGTTTTTTTTTTTTTTTGCTTCCACCGACTAATAAAATAATCCCTTCAAACTCCAATCAATATCTTGGGCTTCAATCTTTAACTCAAACGATCGATTCGATTGAGTATTTTCGAAAAGTTTGGCGATTGATAATGTTAATGGGCTGTTTCGAGTAAAATCTTTTTTCGGATGATTCTTTGATTTGGGATGTAAAGTAGTTTGAAAAATGGATCAATACATAAAACGTATTCACATGGATGGAGTTGAAAACAACATTTTACGTAGGTTGAATTTACAGCAATAATCGAACGTATGACGCACAAAAACATCTGTTTCGTGTCTCGCAATTTCCAAAAATAACGAGATCGACACGTTTCCAATTGAAGATAGAAGGCTGAACAACGAGCTGTGTATTGGTTCTCATACGAAAATTCTTTCATATAAAAAGCGGCCGAAGCTCATACGAATTTATCAGTTTTGAATCAACTTTGTTCAAGAAAAAAAAACTCATTTAAAATGAAGTTCACGTTAGCTCTCCTTATCCTAGCTTCCACAGCTATTTTAGTTGCCAGGTAATTTGACAATTACACACAAAATAATTTTCGGAATTGACAAAATTATATCATGCGATCGCATATTTACAGCATGCGATCGTCAGGGTAAGTTCATTTGAGATAATATTAACCATCCATTCCAAAGGCAAATTTAGAAATTTCATCTATAATGAAAGAAGAATTATTTTCTCTTTAATACATTTACAGTGCTTCAAAGAAACGGTGAGCTATTTTAGATAATAATATTAACCAATCATTCCAAAAATAAATTTAGAAATTTCATCTATAATGAAAGAATTATTATTTTCTCTTTAATACATTTACAGTGCTGCAAAAAAACGGTAAGTTATTTTAGATAATAATATTAACCAATCATCTCAAAAACAAATTCAGTAATTTTATCTATAATAAAAGGATTATTATTTTCTCTTCAAAACATTTATAGTGCTGAAAAGCAATGGTAAGTTCATATTAACCATTCATTCCAAAAACAAATTCAGTAATTTTATCTATAATAATGAAATAATAATTATGTTTTCTTTTATACATTTACAGCCCTGCAAAAGAACTGTAAGTCCATTTGAGATAATATTAACCAATCATTCCAAAAACAAATTTAGTAATTTCATCTATAATGAAGGAATAATTATTTGTCTCTTTAATACATTTACAGCGCGGGATCGTCACGGTAAGTCCATTTCAATACACACACTCCAAATGGCATATATTTTTATGCCTGGGTAATTCCTCGGAAAAATATTCGAGCAAAAAAGGCATAGAAAATCATATATTTTTAAACGTCAAAGCCACGATACAGTTCAGTAGATATTTTTTTATGCATCACAGGTGCATTACTATTTTTGGTATAGTTTTTTCATCTTTTCTTCTTACTTTCCGTCCCACTTTGAACGGCTTTTTGACAAAAGGAGCTAACAAATTCATAAGTTCCATTGTCCCTTATGGAAAAGTAAAAGCGTCCGCATATGTGTTGCTCTCTGTATACAATGCATATGCCGTCTCCACTTGAAAATACAAAAATGTAAGCTTTTGATTCACTACCGTTGAAATGTGCTTTACAGAGAGGCAGCACATCTTTAAAAAATCTTTGCTAGATCGCTTTTTGACTACGTTTTTTAGTGGTAGGATCGGGATGAAACTTTGGATCTATAAGTTTCAGAGGATTCTCTATCGATTGGCAAAAAAAGAAATAACCGGGATTTTCTGACCAGAAAAATTTACGGAAAATTTTCCCACAAAAAGATTTTTCGGAGAATTTTCTGAAATATTTTCCACCTAAAATTTAATTTCCGAAAATTTTCCATCCAAATTTTTCTCCAGCGAATTAAAAAAAAATCATTTTCAAACCTCAATACTATTGAGTCAATAGATAGAAAATGAATAGGAATCATAAAATGAAGAAACGAAATAATGTGAGTAAAAGAACAAATAAATGTTGCTTTGTTGTTACTATGCCTCGGAGGCGCAATATTTTTTTTCTCATTTCGTTTCTTCATTTGATTACTTCTGTCTGTTTTTGCCCACTTGTCGTTTTTTTCTATTGAGTTTTGAAAATGCAAGGTTTGTAACTTTCGAGTTTGATACGATTTGTGGTGCATATATTTGAATTCGGTACGATCGAATTCTGCCTTGCTTCGTTTTCAATTGAGAGAACTAATCAAGTGTGATTTATTGAATATTTTCCTGCGTTTTCACAATGAATTCAAATTCAAATTGAATTTAAAATACAATTTTGATCGCCGATAACATGGTTTTTCATGCCTTCTATGCTTGGATATTTATCAAAGAACATATCCACGCATAAATAGCTATGCCATTTGGAGAATCTGTTTCGATAATAATATTAACCAATCATTTCAAACCCAAATTTAGTAATTTTATCTTTAATAATAAAAGAATAATTATTTTCTCTTTTATACATTTACAGGCCTGCAGAAGAACTGTAAGTCCATTTTTGATAATAATATTAATCAATCATTCCAAAAACAGATTTAGTAATTTTATCTTTAATAATGAAAGAATAATTATTTTCTCTTTGATACATTTACAGCCGGCAATTGCCAGAGTAAGTCCATATCAGATAATAATAGATATTAACCAATTATTCCAAAACCAAATTTAGTAATTTAATCTATAATGAAAGAATTATTATTTTCTCTTTAAAAAAATTACAGCGGACGAGTGATGTTGTAAGTCCATTTTAGATAATAATATTCATTATTTAATCCAAATACAAATTTTGTAATTTTATCTTTAATAATGAAAAAATTATTATTGGCTCTTTAATACATTTACAGCGTGAGACCGCCAAAGTAAGTACATTTCAATACAAATACTCCAATTGGCATATGTATTTATGCCTGAGTATATTCTCGAGAAAATATTCGAGCATAAAATGCATAGACAAGCATATTTTTACACGTCAAAGCCACAATACAATTCAGTTGTTAATTTTTTTCGTTCTCAATTGAGAGAACTAATCAATTGTATTTTATTGAATATTTTCCTGCGTTTTTACAATGAATTCAAATTAAAATTGAATTTAAAATACAATTTTGATCGCCGATAACATGGTTTTTCATGCCTTCTATGCTTGAATATTTATCAAATAGAATATCCACGCATAAATAGCTATGCCATTTGGAGAATCTGTTTCAACAATAATATTAACCAATCATTTCAAAAACAAATTTAGTATAATATAATTGAAAGAATAATTATTTTCTCTTTTATACATTTACAGCCCTGCAGAAGAACTGTAAGTCCATTTTTGATAATAATATTAATCAATCATTCCAAAAACAGATTTAGTAATTTTATCTTTAATAATGAAAGAATAATTATTTGTCTCTTTAAAACAATTACAGCACTGGAAGGCAATTGTAAGTCCATTTCAGATAATAATATTTATCAAGCATTCCAAAAACCAATTTTGTAATTTTATCTATAATAATGATAGAATTATTATTTTCGCTTTGATACATTTACAGCGGTGCGATACTGTATGTTCATTTCAGATAATAATATTAATCAATCATTCCAAAAGCAAATTTAGTTATTTTATCATCAATAATGAAAGAATTATTATTTTCTCTTTAATACATTTTCAGCGCTAAGTTGGAATGGTAAGTCCATTTTAGATAATAATATTTTCATTGGTTTTATAACCAATTATTCTAAAAGCAAATTTAGTAATTTTCTAATGCAAGAATAAAATATTTGTCTCTTTAATACATTTACAGCGCTAAGTGGGAATGGTAAGTCCATTTCAGATAATTAATAATAACCCATAATTCGCAAAATAAATTTAATTTATCTATAATGAAAGAATTATTATTTGTCTCTTTGATACATTTACAGCGCTGAACTGGAACGGTAAGTTCACACGGCAAAAAATTGTGGAGAATTGTTCATCTGTCAATAGGAGAATATTGAGTGTTATCCGATTCGAGGGGGATTTCTCCTCAAAATCAGAGAAATATCAAATGTTTCACATAAATCGATCAACAATTGCGGCTAACCAACCGCACACAAAAAAATCATCGAATTGAATTCTATGAAATTATTACGTGAAACAGATTGTCAAAATTTAGCCGCAGAAGATATTCAATACAATCTGTATATCGGAATTAAACTGACAATAATCTGTCTCACGGAATAAACTTATAGAATTCAATCCAGTGATTTTTTTGTGTGCGGCAGGTATTTGTGGTATTTGGAACTATTTTGCAATTTTGATTTGTCTTTGTCACCAAAACATTCGCTGATAAAAATAATAAAATAGATTCAAATAATTTCGACAATAGTTCTGAATATTGTAAATATTTTACAGTTGATGAACCGCGCACATTCATATAATTTATACAAAATAAATGACATTTCCCTGATTTTGAGGGAAAATTCCTCTCAAATCGGCTAAGGCTCAATAATCTCCCATTGACAGATGAATAATCCTCCATAAATATTTACCGTGCATTTCAGATAATAATATTAACCATTCACTTCAAAAACGTATTTATTAATTTTATCTTTAATGAAAGAAATAATGTTTTCTCTTTAATACATTCACAGCAATGCAAAGCAACGGTATGTAAATTTCAGATAATTATATTAAACGTTCATTCCAAAAACAAATTCAGTTATTTTATTTATAATAAAAAAATTAAAATTTTTTTTTTAAAATACATTTACAGCGGAGAGATAGTGTAAGTCCATTTTAGATAATAATACACTGCCACGCTGAATTCGGTAGTAGTGCTTGATGTGCGGTATTATTAATAATAATAATAATAATAGTAATAATAATTATTATTATTGTTGTTGTTAATAATAATAATTTTAGAATGATTCTCGAAAAAATATTTGGAGGCCTATCCCGGGACCGGGATGTGGTCTAGGACTTAACAAAAAAAAAACGGGTCTGGGTATTTTCACAAGCTTTCGAATGGTCCAAACTACAAGTCACAAGACCCACAAACCACCGAGTTAGAGCCTGTGCATATATATCTATATAAAAAAACGGTTTTATAACTTAATGTTTCACATTAAGCAATACATATCAATCAATCATTCCAAAACTAATTCTAGTTATTTAATCTGCATATGTATAATGAAAGAATTATTATTTTCTCTTCAATACATTTACAGCACTCAAGGTGAACGGTAAGTCCATTTCAGATAAAAATATTAACCATTAATTCAAAAAACAAATTCAGGTCTTCAATCTATAATGATTGAAAACTAAAATTAGTTATTTAATCTGCATATGAAAGAATTATTATTTTCTCATTGATACATTTACAGAAAGGAGATATTGTAAGTTCATTTCAGATAATAATATTAAGTTTTATCTATAATGGAAGAATTATTATTTTCGTTTTAATATATTAACAGCACTCAACCTTTAAAGTAAGTCAATTTCAGATAATAATATTAACCAATCATTTCAAAAACAAATTTAGTAATTCTATCTATTCAAATGATTCAGTCTAACAACAGTAGATTTCCGAAATCTGTAAGTTTAATAATTTTTATATATTATTTATTTATAAAAAGTCGATTCTAAATTTTTTTTGTTTCAGTTTATGTATATTGTTCCATGACAATCAACATCAGTTCAAAAAAATGTAAGTTTAGTTTTTCCCACCAGCATATAATTGCAATTATTTCATTACAGTTTTTATTCTTTTTTTAGTTTGCTCACTAAACACCTTTGCGAGTAAGTTTAAGACAGAAGATAAATTCAAATTCAAAACTTACAAACATATATAATCAATTAATTTTGGTTTGCGTTCGGTGCATTGCAGCGAGAATGCTGATCCAAAAACGTAAATTAAATAATAATGACCATAAAATTATTAAGCCAATTTAAATACTTATTCTTTTTGAATTGTTTTTATCAGCATAAGGAAAATCATCTTAGAACTGGAAAATTCGTGAGTGTTTTCTCCAATTTTCGAAAAAAAGACGTCAAAAATAGAAGTTTTTTTACATTCTTTATTTTATAGCGATATTGATAACGTATCAGAAGAAGCAGCTAAAGCAGGATTAACCATCAAATCTTTCGATTAATGTAAAAATGTATCACCAAAATTCAATGAAATAATTTTTGGGAAAATATAATACGAAATTGAATTGTTATTTTCTGATATAAAGAAATAAAATATTTTTGAATGTTCACACATCGAAATTGAATTTTTTTTTCTAAGTCTATAGAAATGGCGTAAATGAAGACAGCTCTTTCTTGTCAGAATTGGCTCTCTGAAAAAAAAATTGCATTCAAATTGAATACAGTGGACGCTCGGTTTTTCGAAGGCGTCGGTACAGCAAGTGCTTCGAATTATCGAATCTTCGAATTATCGCGATTTTTTTAGAAATTTTCATGATAAGCGAAACAAATTGATTCTTTATTTTATTTGTTAACTTTGATCAATATTTTTTTGGGAAACTCAATTCAAATGAACAATTTCGGAATCTATTTATTTTTTTCAAAGAAACTATGCATCTTTGTTTGTTTGCGTGGCTGTTTCATTTCTATTTCCAGAATTTCCTTGCGTAGGTCCAATAATGTTGATGTAAATGTGTCTTTTTGATTTTCATGACACCATTTTAACAATCCATTTGCAAGGTCCATTGCATCACGATGTTTGACTTTTGATGATTTGGCTGCCTCTTCGACATATTCAGCTTCGGTTTGTGACTCATCAGAATCACCAGAAGAATCAACAGAAGATTCATCAATATCATCAACACAAAATACAACAATCAATATTGTTTATGTTCATTATCAAAGTTATAAGTAAAATATTGTTGTCATCAAACATACTGTATTTTAAACAAGTCGCTTTAAATTTGATCGAATAAATAAAATCGATTGGGCCGTTTATCAAACATAATGTGCTGTTCTCATGATAACATTCTACAATTCAAAAATTATATTCAAATGTGTAACGAGAAGTCGGCAAGCCGTGCAGCAAACGTCAGCAAAAATGTTTTCTTTATCGCATACAGATTTCAAACAGTGCACGAGAAAAGAATATTCGCTTTTGGTGACATCATAAATAACGGATCGAATTGGATGTTTTTATTTGAGCCACAAATTAAACAATCACGTCTACAGTTTGAAGATTATGCATTGTGCACATCAAACAAAAAATATGAGAACAAAAAATGTCGATTCTGTTGTCGTATTCTTAAAATCTAAATCCTATTGATAATTCGAAGGAAATTCGAAATAATCGAGAAAAATTCCAGCCGAAAATTGGATTCGAAAAACTGGAAATTGCAAAAATCGAGCCTTCGAAAAACCGAGCGTCCACTGTAATTAGGTAACCTTAAATGCAGAAATGTGGCTGACAGAAAAACATTAAATGGCTCTATGATTCAAGATGTAAAGCAGTTTGGAACAATGATCAAAACTCAATAAGAGCTCATATGAACGGACTTGTAATTTTATCTTTAAAATGAAAGAATTACTATTCTATTTTAAGAGCAATATTTTATCAAAGCTTTTGCGACAAATCGGATAAAAAATTATGCAAGTGTTCATTGTTTATTTCTTCGGAAACCGAAACCATAGAAATCACACTCTCATCGAAGAGAGCTAACAAAGATTTGCTTAAGATGTGCTGCCTCTCTTTAAAGCACAGTTAGTGGAGCACATTTCAACGGTTGTGAATCAAAAGCTTTCATTTTTGTACTATTAACTGCAGAAGGCATATAAACTCTATATAGAGGGCAACACATGTGTAGACGGTTTTACTCTGCCATAAGAGACAATGAAACTTGTGAATTTGTTAGCTCTTTTCGTTTGAGTTTCAGTTTCTTATCTAACAAAATTTGAGGCTTGAATTTTGACACAGCATTCAATTGCGTTAATTTTCGCTTGAAACAGCTTTGTGAATCGATCGGCCAATATGGGAAAATGATGTCCATTGTATCGAATGTTTTCGTTGCCTTTTTGGAATGGTGAATGTCAATGAACAAGACACTTGACACTGTGAACTACCAGAAATCAGGCATTTCAATGTTAAATTTTTCCTGAATTACGAAGCCTGAATTGCATAGACATATCGATAGTTTGTGTTATCTGTGATAAATACACAATAAACATTGATCGATGTGCATAGATTCGAGTGTATAAAAAAATTGCATGTCAACAATTGTGTAATAGGATGCACCAATGCTGTCATACTGAACATTCTATAATATTATTTCAGTATTCGTAGTTGGTTGCCCTATGCATGCTTATAAAGATTTCATTCAGTCGCAAATACAATAGTCGAGAATGGATTTAACTTACTGTTGACATTGTTAAATGCTATAATGTAACCAAACGATAGGTAAACAGATCATTTCAAAATAGAAATCGCTTTTGGTTTGTGCTAAATTCGATGCCATCTATTTGAATTGGTTCTTTCTTAGAAGTTGAAAACAAAGAACAATATTAATAAGAATGAAAAACATCAAACGATACTAATTGAATGACTCACAATGAAAATGGCCCATTCAAGTTTGGGAATCAAAAGTACAATTTTTCTCAAATATTTTTCAATAGCGAATGATTTCAAATTTTAATCCTCTGATCGAATCTTGTAGTGTAATAGGGAAATTCCCCTAAAATCAGGCAAAATAGGGGCCTTTTGGATACTGACTATAATAATGAGACCGTTATCGTTCGGCTAAATGCTTTTGTGCATTAAGCATTTGCTTGAAAAAATCTTGTTCATTTTCATGCGGATTCAATTTTTCTTGGTATGAGATTTTTATTTTTTTAAATTTGACCCATTTTCGACGCCTAAAACGTTCAGAAATTCTGACTGGCAATATTTATCCGATTACAAACTCAGCGGAAGGAAAAAGCACATTAATACCCGTCTTTTGACTATCATAGTTATCAAAAAAGTTGATCTATATATCTATATATATATATAAAAATGAATGTGTGTATGGTTTTGCTCATTTGTTTGATGACCGTGTGAGACAATATTTTAGGAATACAATGAAACACACTAACATGATTCGCATCAATATCAGATACATATTGAATGGAAATTTCCTATTCGAATCTATTTTTTTGGAGTTGTATTTGAATTACATGAAATGTAAATTGTCTGACATGTTTTGAAATGGAAAATTTCCAAAGTTACGTTTCAATAACGATTCTTCATAATAAAGATCGAGTTATTCATAAATATCCATATATTATTCACACCGAAATTCCATCTGTTTCTTATAAGCGTTTAAGAATGATATGTGTTTTCGTTAACGCTCTTTCTGAAAAATGATCCTACGTGTTTCAATCGAATTGCTTGTTCTTGATGATCTTGGTGTGCGAGACAATATTTTAGGAATACAATGAAAGCAACTAACAAGATTCGCTTCAAGGTCAGATACATATGTATTTGATGGAAGTTTCCTATTCGAATAATCTTTTTTGGAATTGTATTTCAATTACATAAAATGTAAATTGTCTGATGAGTTTTGAAATGGAAAATTTTTAATTCCAATTCCAATTCCAAAGTTACGTTTCAATAACGATTCGTTGTAATAAAGACTGAATTATTTATAAATATCCATGTAATATTCACGCCAAAATTCCATCTGTTTATTATGAGTGTATTAGAATGGAATCTGCTTTCGTTAACGTTCTCTCTGCAAAATGATCCCTCGTGTTCCAATCGAATCGCTTGTTTTTGATGACCTTGGTGTGTGAGACAATATTTTAGGAATACAATGAAACACACTAACATGATTCGCATCAATATCAGATACATATTTGATGGAAATTTCCTATTCGAATCTATTATTTTGAAGTTGTATTTGAATTACATGAAATGTAAATTGTCTGACAAGTTTTGAAATGGAAAATTTCCAAATCCAATTCCAAAGTTACGTTTCAATAACGATTCTTCATAATAAAGACCGAGTTATTTATAAATATCCATATATTATTCACATCAAAATTCCATCTGTTCCTTATAAGCGTTTTAGAATGGTATGTGTTTTCGTTAGCGCTCTCTCTGAAAAATGATCCTACGTGTTTCAATCGAATTGCTTGTTCTTGATGATCTTGGTGTGCGGGACAAATGATATTTTTTTCAATGATAAAACGATTTATTTTGGCTCTTTCTCAATGCATAATTAAAATGTAGGTTGGATCTGAACAGATTTAAAGGAGAGGGTCATCGGGCCTACGTCACACCCCTGTGTACCACCACGATATGTGATTCATTGATTCATTCATGTTCAAATAAGAAAATGTTTCTCATCGAAAGTCCCCTTATGATATTTATCGTTTTTTTTTTGCTTCCATCGACTAATAAAATAATCCCTTCAAACTCCAAATCAATATCTTCGGCTTCAATCTTTAACTCAAACGATCGATTCGATTGAGTGTGCTCGAAAAGTTTGGCGATTGATAATGTTAATGGGATGTAAAGTAGTTTGAAAAATTGACCAAAACATAAAACGTATTCACATGGATACAATATTTAATTTACAGCAATAATCGAACGTATGACGTACGAAAACATCTGTTTCGTGTCTCGAAATTTCCAAAAATAACGAGATCGACACGTTTCCAATTGAAGATAGAAGGCTGAACAACGAGCTGTGTATTGGTTCTCATACGAAAACTCTTTCATATAAAAAGCGGCCGAAGATCATCCGAATTCATCAGTTCTGAATCAACTTTGTTCAAGAAAAAAAACAAGTCACTTAAAATGAAGTTCACGTTAGCTCTCCTTATCGTAGCTTCCACAGCTATTTTAGTGGCCAGGTAATTTGACAATTACATACATAATGATCTTCGGAATTGACAAAATTATTGTTTTCATTTAATATATTTACAGCATGCGATCATCAGGGTAAGTGCATTTCAGATAAAAATAACCAATCAATCCAAAATCAAATTTAGTAATTTTATCTTTAATGAAAGAATTTTTATTCTCTCTTTTATATATGCACAGCGCTGGATCGTCAAAGTAAGTCCATTTCAATACACACACTCCGAATGGCATATACATTTATACCTGGTTATTTCCTCGGATAAATATTCGAGCAAAAAAAAATATAAAAAAGAACATTTTCACACGTCAAAGTCACAATACAATTCAGTTGATATTTTTTCGTTTTCAATTGAATGGCACAGAATGAAAATGGTCCTTTTCGAAATTGCGGAAGATAACGCATTTATTTTATGCTGTTATTATCTTCCGCAGTTTTGAAAAGGACCATTTTCATTCTGTGCCATTCAATTGAAAGAACTAATCAAGTGTAATCTATTGAATATTTTCCTTGGTTTTCATAATGAATTCCAATTTCAAACTGAATTTAAAATAAAACTTTGATCACTGAAAACATGCTTTTTCATACCTTCTATGCTTGGATATTTATCAAAGAGTATATCTACGCATAAATAGCTATGCCATTTGGAGAATCTGTTTCAATAATAATATTAATCAATTATTTCAAAACCAAATTTAGTATATTATAATAAAAGAATAATTGTTTTCTTTTTAATGCATTTACAGCGCGGGAAGGGAACTGTAAGTCCATTTCAGATAATAATATTAACAAATCATTCAAAAACAAAAGAGCAATGCCGGTTTCTGCCATTTTTTAGAACCGCATAGAAAGTAGCGCCATCTATTCAATGCTATTCTTATGGAGTTGTCGAAAAAAGGCAGAATTTCATATAAGTTTTCGGCATTGCTCTTTTACAATGAAAGAATTATCATTTTCTCTTTGATACATTTACAGCATTCGAATGCAAAAGTAAGTTCATGTCAGATTAAAATATGTATTAACCATTCATTCCAAAAATAAATTTAGTAATTTTATAATGAAAGAATATTTTTATTTTTTTGATACATTTACAGCGGTGAATTGGTACTGTGAGTCCATTTGAGATAATACAATAATATTAAACATTCAATCCAAAAACAAAATTACACAGACGTAAAATTAACAAAATGATTGGCTCATTCTATGACAATATATAGCTCTATCTTTAAATGTGACAGAAGTTATCCGATTTGCGCACAACATCAGTTTATTATAGCTGAGTTGTCAACGCATCCGTTCTATCGGAAATGAAAAAGATGAAAATAAATCAAAAATTTAGATATTTTTTCGGTTTGTCACATTTACAGATGAAACTATATATTGTCATAAAATGAGACAACCATTTCCTTATTTTGACGGTTTTGTAGTAGTTTTATCTTTAATAATGAAAAAAATTATTATTTGCTCTTTAATACATTTACAGCGGTCCGCCAGGGTAAGTACATTTCAATACACACACTCCGAATTGAATAATTTTTTTGTTCTCAATTGAGAGAACTTATCAAGTGTAATCTATTGAATATATTCCTTCGTTTTCATAATGAATTACAATTCAAATTAAATTTAAAAAAACATTTTTGATCGCCGAAAACATGGGTTTTCATGCCTTCTATGCTTGGATATTCATCAAAGAGTATATCTACGCATAAATAGCTATGCCATTTGGAGAATCTGTTTCAATACTAATATTAAACAATTATTTCAAAACCAAATTTAGTATATTATAATGAAAGAGTAATTGTTTTCTTTTTAATACATTTACAGCTCTGCAAAAAAACGGTAAGTTATTTTAGATAATAATATTAACCAATCATCTCAAAAACAAATTCAGTAATTTTATCTATAACAAAAGGATTATTATTTTCTCTTCAAAACATTTACAGCGCTGGACTGAAACTGTAAGTTCATTTCAGATAATAATATTCACCATTCATTCCAAGAACAAATTCAGTAATTTTATCTATAATAATGAAAGAAATATTATTTTGCCTTTAATACATTTATAGCGGTCCGATACTGTAAGTCCATTTTAGATAATAATATTAACCATTCATTCCAAAAGCAAATTTAATAATTTTATCATTAATAAAGAAAGAATTATCATTTTCCCTTTGATACATTTACAGCGCTAAATGGGAATGGTAAGGTCATTTCAGATAATAATATTAACCATTCATTTCAAAAGCAAATTTAGTAATTTTATAATTAATAATGAAAGAATTATCATTTTCCCTTTGATACATTTACAGTGCTAAGTGGGAATGGTAAGTCCATTTCAGATTATTAATAATAACCAATCATTCAAAAATTAAATTTGGTAATTTTATCTATAATAATTAAAGAATTATTATTATTTTTTCAATACATTTACAGCGCTGAACTGGAACGGTAAGTTCATTTCATATAATAATATTAACCACTCACTTCAAAAACGTATTTATTAATTTTATCTTTAATGAAAGAATTAATGTTTTCCCTTTAATATATTCACAGCAATGCAAAGCAACGGTATGTAAATTTCAGATAATAATATTAACCGTTCATTCCAAAAACAAATTCAGTAATTTTATTTATAATAAAAAAATAATAATTTTTTTATGCACCAGAGGTGCATTACTATTTTCGTT
>GL501490.1:211787-248532 GCA_000149185.1 Mayetiola destructor | reverse complement strand
GTGTAAGCCCATTTTAGATAATAATACATATCAATCAATCATTCCAAAACTAAAATTAGTTATTTAATTTACATATGTATAATGAAAGAATTATTATTTTCTCTTTAATACATTTACAGCGCTGAACTGGCAGAGTAAGTACATTTCAGATAATAGTATAACCAATTATTCCAAAAACAAATTTAGTAATTTTATTTTTAATAATGAAAGAATTATTGTTTCTTCTTTAATGCATTAACAGTTTAAAACCGGAACGGTAAGTCCATTTTAGATAATAATACTAACCATTCTTTCCAAAAACAAATTTAGGTATTCAATCTATAATGAATGAATTATTATTTTCTCTTTAATACATTTACAGCGAGGCGATAGTGTAAGTTCAATTCAGATAAAAATATTAACCAATCATTCCAAAACTAAAATTAAGTTATTGAATCTATATTGAAAGAATTATTATTTTCTCTTTGGTACATTTACAGCAATAAGTGGAAATGGTAAGTCCATTTAAGATAATAATATTAACCAATCATTCCAAAAATAAAATTAAGTTATTTAATCTATAATGAAAGAATAATTTTTTTTCTTTAATATATTTACAGCATTCAAGATGAATTGTAAGTTCATTTTAGATAATAATATTAACCATTCATTCCAAAAGTGAAGAGCCTTGTACAAATATGAACAATTTCCTTAGTATTGGCGGTGTCTCCACTTGCAATAAATTGAAGGCACTCACCGAGTTCAGTATCACAAATGGTATAGAATTTTGCATTGTATTTGACAACTGTCAAATATCATTAAATCAGTATTGAATATTGCGTGTTTTAACGTTTTTTTTTTTTCAAATGAGATCTCAGACCTATATTTTACTAAAAAAGCAAAGGAAAAGAATGACCCAAGGGAGAAACTAGTACTACAAAAATATAATTTTGACAATTAAAATGAAAATAATGAAACAAAGATGAATACAGATTTGTATATCATGTGAACATAAGTTTGACAGATGACATCCGCCCATTGATACCAACCATCAAAATCAATTTTATTTTAGTTTCATTTTTGTTTAATTTTTATTTAATTTTTTTTTCATTTTGAATGTTAAAATTATATTATATCAGAACTAGTTTTCCCCTTCACACACAGTCTACTTGTAATTTATTGCTATACACGCTGTGTGGCAGTGTCTGCCTATCTAACTCTCCCATACAAATAAAAACATTTTTATGGAAATGCAAGTGCTACACAAGCCTGTAGCGCTCTGACTACAAGTAGACTGTGTGTGTTGGAATGACCAAAAAAGAAACAATAATAATCCGTGCTTCATAGCACGCGGCGATTTCTAGTTGGTTGGTCACCAATATCATTTGAATAAAAAATAATTGTTTTTTCGTTCACAATTTTATTCCGAAACCATTCGAACCGAGATCAACTTATCCGATTTTGAAATCACAGAAAATATTTCCTAATTCTTTTACCTTCAGTCTATTAAATGCAATTTTGACGCGCAATATTTAATACAGATTTAATGACATTCGACAGTTGTCAAATACAATGCAAACTGCTTGAACCATGTGCGATGCTGATATCGGTGAATGTTCTCGAAATAGAGACGTCATTTTTTTTTTTCATTATATTGAGCGAAACCTTGACAGCTAAGCTTAAATACTACGAAGCTGTACAAAATTCTTTAGCTATTTAATCTATAATGAAAGAATTATTATTTTCTCTCTCTGATACATTTACAGCGAGGCGATATTGTAAGTCCATTTTAGATAATAATATAATTTTAACCATTCATTCCAAAAGCAAATTTATAATTTTATCATTAATAATGAAAGAATTTTTATTTTCCCTTTAATACATTTACAGCGCTAAGTGGGAATGGTAAGTCCATTTCATATAATTAACAATAACCAATCATTCAAAAAATAAATTTAATTTATTATAATGAAGGAATTATTATTTTCTCTCTAATGAAATTACAGCATTCGTCTGGCATAGTAAGTCCATTTCAGATAATATTATTAACCAATCATTTCAAAAACAAATTAAGTAGTTTTATCTATAATGGAAGAATTATTATTTTCGTTTTAATATATTAACAGCACTCAACCTTTAAAGTAAGTCAATTTCAGATAATAATATTAACCAATCATTTCAAAAACAAATTTAGTAATTCTATCTATTCAAATGATTCAGTCTAACAACAGTAGATTTCCGAAATCTGTAAGTTTAATAATTTTTATATATTATTTATTTATAAAAAGTCGATTCTAAATTTTTTTTGTTTCAGTTTATGTATATTGTTCCATGACAATCAACATCAGTTCAAAAAAATGTAAGTTTAGTTTTTCCCACCAGCATATAATTGCAATTATTTCATTACAGTTTTTATTCTTTTTTTAGTTTGCTCACTAAACACCTTTGCGAGTAAGTTTAAGACAGAAGATAAATTCAAATTCAAAACTTACAAACATATATAATCAATTAATTTTGGTTTGCGTTCGGTGCATTGCAGCGAGAATGCTGATCCAAAAACGTAAATTAAATAATAATGACCATAAAATTATTAAGCCAATTTAAATACTTATTCTTTTTGAATTGTTTTTATCAGCATAAGGAAAATCATCTTAGAACTGGAAAATTCGTGAGTGTTTTCTCCAATTTTCGAAAAAAAGACGTCAAAAATAGAAGTTTTTTTACATTCTTTATTTTATAGCGATATTGATAACGTATCAGAAGAAGCAGCTAAAGCAGGATTAACCATCAAATCTTTCGATTAATGTAAAAATGTATCACCAAAATTCAATGAAATAATTTTTGGGAAAATATAATACGAAATTGAATTGTTATTTTCTGATATAAAGAAATAAAATATTTTTGAATGTTCACACATCGAAATTGAATTTTTTTTTTCTAAGTCTATAGAAATGGCGTAAATGAAGACAGCTCTTTCTTGTCAGAATTGGCTCTCTGAAAAAAAAATTGCATTCAAATTGAATATGTTCACACATCGAAATTGAATTTTTTTTTCTAAGTCTATAGAAATGGCGTAAATGAAGACAGCTCTTTCTTGTCAGAATTGGCTCTCTGAAAAAAAAATTGCATTCAAATTGAATACAGTGGACGCTCGGTTTTTCGAAGGCGTCGGTACAGCAAGTGCTTCGAATTATCGAATCTTCGAATTATCGCGATTTTTTTAGAAATTTTCATGATAAGCGAAACAAATTGATTCTTTATTTTATTTGTTAACTTTGATCAATATTTTTTTGGGAAACTCAATTCAAATGAACAATTTCGGAATCTATTTATTTTTTTCAAAGAAACTATGCATCTTTGTTTGTTTGCGTGGCTGTTTCATTTCTATTTCCAGAATTTCCTTGCGTAGGTCCAATAATGTTGATGTAAATGTGTCTTTTTGATTTTCATGACACCATTTTAACAATCCATTTGCAAGGTCCATTGCATCACGATGTTTGACTTTTGATGATTTGGCTGCCTCTTCGACATATTCAGCTTCGGTTTGTGACTCATCAGAATCACCAGAAGAATCAACAGAAGATTCATCAATATCATCAACACAAAATACAACAATCAATATTGTTTATGTTCATTATCAAAGTTATAAGTAAAATATTGTTGTCATCAAACATACTGTATTTTAAACAAGTCGCTTTAAATTTGATCGAATAAATAAAATCGATTGGGCCGTTTATCAAACATAATGTGCTGTTCTCATGATAACATTCTACAATTCAAAAATTATATTCAAATGTGTAACGAGAAGTCGGCAAGCCGTGCAGCAAACGTCAGCAAAAATGTTTTCTTTATCGCATACAGATTTCAAACAGTGCACGAGAAAAGAATATTCGCTTTTGGTGACATCATAAATAACGGATCGAATTGGATGTTTTTATTTGAGCCACAAATTAAACAATCACGTCTACAGTTTGAAGATTATGCATTGTGCACATCAAACAAAAAATATGAGAACAAAAAATGTCGATTCTGTTGTCGTATTCTTAAAATCTAAATCCTATTGATAATTCGAAGGAAATTCGAAATAATCGAGAAAAATTCCAGCCGAAAATTGGATTCGAAAAACTGGAAATTGCAAAAATCGAGCCTTCGAAAAACCGAGCGTCCACTGTAATTAGGTAACCTTAAATGCAGAAATGTGGCTGACAGAAAAACATTAAATGGCTCTATGATTCAAGATGTAAAGCAGTTTGGAACAATGATCAAAACTCAATAAGAGCTCATATGAACGGACTTGTAATTTTATCTTTAAAATGAAAGAATTACTATTCTATTTTAAGAGCAATATTTTATCAAAGCTTTTGCGACAAATCGGATAAAAAATTATGCAAGTGTTCATTGTTTATTTCTTCGGAAACCGAAACCATAGAAATCACACTCTCATCGAAGAGAGCTAACAAAGATTTGCTTAAGATGTGCTGCCTCTCTTTAAAGCACAGTTAGTGGAGCACATTTCAACGGTTGTGAATCAAAAGCTTTCATTTTTGTACTATTAACTGCAGAAGGCATATAAACTCTATATAGAGGGCAACACATGTGTAGACGGTTTTACTCTGCCATAAGAGACAATGAAACTTGTGAATTTGTTAGCTCTTTTCGTTTGAGTTTCAGTTTCTTATCTAACAAAATTTGAGGCTTGAATTTTGACACAGCATTCAATTGCGTTAATTTTCGCTTGAAACAGCTTTGTGAATCGATCGGCCAATATGGGAAAATGATGTCCATTGTATCGAATGTTTTCGTTGCCTTTTTGGAATGGTGAATGTCAATGAACAAGACACTTGACACTGTGAACTACCAGAAATCAGGCATTTCAATGTTAAATTTTTCCTGAATTACGAAGCCTGAATTGCATAGACATATCGATAGTTTGTGTTATCTGTGATAAATACACAATAAACATTGATCGATGTGCATAGATTCGAGTGTATAAAAAAATTGCATGTCAACAATTGTGTAATAGGATGCACCAATGCTGTCATACTGAACATTCTATAATATTATTTCAGTATTCGTAGTTGGTTGCCCTATGCATGCTTATAAAGATTTCATTCAGTCGCAAATACAATAGTCGAGAATGGATTTAACTTACTGTTGACATTGTTAAATGCTATAATGTAACCAAACGATAGGTAAACAGATCATTTCAAAATAGAAATCGCTTTTGGTTTGTGCTAAATTCGATGCCATCTATTTGAATTGGTTCTTTCTTAGAAGTTGAAAACAAAGAACAATATTAATAAGAATGAAAAACATCAAACGATACTAATTGAATGACTCACAATGAAAATGGCCCATTCAAGTTTGGGAATCAAAAGTACAATTTTTCTCAAATATTTTTCAATAGCGAATGATTTCAAATTTTAATCCTCTGATCGAATCTTGTAGTGTAATAGGGAAATTCCCCTAAAATCAGGCAAAATAGGGGCCTTTTGGATACTGACTATAATAATGAGACCGTTATCGTTCGGCTAAATGCTTTTGTGCATTAAGCATTTGCTTGAAAAAATCTTGTTCATTTTCATGCGGATTCAATTTTTCTTGGTATGAGATTTTTATTTTTTTAAATTTGACCCATTTTCGACGCCTAAAACGTTCAGAAATTCTGACTGGCAATATTTATCCGATTACAAACTCAGCGGAAGGAAAAAGCACATTAATACCCGTCTTTTGACTATCATAGTTATCAAAAAAGTTAGATCTATATATCTATATATATATATAAAAATGAATGTGTGTATGGTTTTGCTCATTTGTTTGATGACCGTGTGAGACAATATTTTAGGAATACAATGAAACACACTAACATGATTCGCATCAATATCAGATACATATTGAAAGGAAATTTCCTATTCGAATCTATTTTTTTGGAGTTGTATTTGAATTACATGAAATGTAAATTGTCTGACATGTTTTGAAATGGAAAATTTCCAAAGTTACGTTTCAATAACGATTCTTCATAATAAAGATCGAGTTATTCATAAATATCCATATATTATTATTCACGCAAAAATTACATCTGTTCCTTATGAGCGTTTTAGAATGGTATGTGTTTTCGTTAACGCTCTTTCTGAAAAATGATCCTACGTGTTTCAATCGAATTGCTTGTTCTTGATGATCTTGGTGTGCGAGACAATATTTTAGAAATACAATGAAAGAAATTGACAAGATTCGCTTCAAGGTGAGATACATATGTATTTGATGGAAGTTTCCTATTCGAATAATCTTTTTTTGGAATTGTATTTCAATTACATAAAATGTCAATTGTCTGACAAGTTTTGAAATGGAAAATATCCGATTCCAATTCCAAACCTACGTTTCAATAAAGATTCTTCATAATAAAGACTAAAGACCGAGTTATTTATAAATATCCATATATTATTCACGCAAAAATTCCATCTGTTTCTTATGAGTGTATTGGAATGGAATCTGCTTTCGTTAACGTTCTCTCTGCAAAATGATCCTTCGTGTTTCAATTGAATCGCTTGTTTTTGATGACCTTGGTGTGTGAGACAATATTTTAGGAATACAATGAAACACACTAACATGATTCGCATCAATTTCAGATACATATTTGATGGAAATTTCCCTTTCGAATCTATTATTTTGAAGTTGTATTTGAATTACATGAAATGTAAATTGTCTGACAAGTTTTGAAATGGAAAATTTCCAAATCCAATTCCAAAGTTACGTTTCAATAACGATTCTTCATAATAAAGACCGAGTTATTTATAAATATCCATATATTATTCACGCAAAAATTCCATCTGTTTCTTATGAGTGTATTGGAATTTTGAAGTTGTATTTGAATTACATGAAATGTAAATTGTCTGACAAGTTTTGAAATGGAAAATTTCCAAATCCAATTCCAAAGTTACGTTTCAATAACGATTCTTCATAATAAAGACCGAGTTATTTATAAATATCCATATATTATTCACGCAAAAATTCCATCTGTTTCTTATGAGTGTATTGGAATGGAATCTGCTTTCGTTAACGTTCTCTCTGAAAAATGATCCTACGTGTTTCAATCGAATTGCTTGTTCTTGATGATCTTGGTGATCTTGGTGTGTGAGACAAATGATATATTTTTAAATGATGAAACGATTTATTTTGGCTCCTTCTCAATGCATAATTAAAAAGTAGGTTGGATCTGAACAGATTTAAGGGAGGAAGTCATCCGGGCCTACGTCGCGCCCCTGTGCACCACCACGATATGTGATTCATTCATGTTCAAATAAGAAAATGTTTCTCATCGAAAGCCCTTTTATGATTTTTATCGTTTTTTTTCTTGCTTTCAAATTCCAAATCAATATCTTCGGCTTCAATCTTTAACTCAAACGATCGATTCGATTGATTGCGTGATTGATATTGTTAATGGTCTGTTTCGAATATGATTTTTTTCGGAAATGGCTCCCAGATAAATATTAAGTATTCAAATTAAATAATTTAATAATATAATATACAATAGTTTGGTTGACCAAAAAAAAATTGAATGATTCTTTGGTTTAGGATGTAAAGCAGTTTGAAAAATTGATTCAAACATAAAACACATTCACATCGACGGAGTTGAAAACATTATTTTACGTAGGTTGAATTTACAGCAAAAGTCGATTTTATGACGCAAGAAAACATCTGTTTCGTGTCTCGAAATTTCCAAAAATAACAATATCGACGCGTTTCCAATTGAAGATAGAAGGCTGAACAAAGAGCTGTGTATTGGTTCTCATACGAAAACTCTTTCCTATAAAAAGCGGCCGAAGCTCATCTGAATTTATCAGTTTTGAATCAACTTTGTTCAAGAAAAAAAAAACTCATTTAAAATGAAGTTCACGTTAGCTTTCCTTATCCTAGCTTCCACAGCTATTTTAGTGGCCAGGTAATTTGACAATTACACACAAAATAATTTTCGGAATTGACAAAATTATCGTTTCCTTTTAATATATTTACAGCATGCGATCGTCAGGGTAAGTTCATTTGAGATAATATTAACCATCCATTCCAAAAACAAATTTAGAAATTTCATCTATAATGAAAGAATAATTATTTTCTCTTTAATACATTTACAGTGCTTCAAAGAAACGGTGAGTTATTTTAGATAATAATATTAACCAATCATTTCAAAAATAAATTTTGTAATTTTATCGATAATAAAACAACAATTATTTTCGATTTTATACATTCACAGCCCTGCAAAAGAACTGTAAGTCCATTTAAAATAGTAATAATAACAATTATTCCGAAAACAAATTTAGTAATTTTATATATAATATTGAAAGAATTATTATTTTCTCTCTGATACATTTACAGCATTATGGGGCCAGAGTAAGTCCATTTCAGATAATAATACATAATAACCAATTATTCCAAAACCAAATTTAGTCATTTAATCTATAATGAAGGAATTATTATTTTCTTATTGAAAAAATTACAGCGGTGAACTGGAACTGTAAGTCCATTTTAAATCATAATATTAATCATTCAATCCAAGTACAAATTAAGTAGTTTTATCTTTAATAATGAAAAAAAATTTATTGGCTCTTTAATACATTAACAGCGTGAGACCTCCAATGTAAGTCCATTTCAATACCAACACTCCAAATGGCATATATATTTATGCCTGAGTATATTCTCGATTACATTATTCGAGCATAAAATGCGCAGAAAAGCATATTTTCACACGTCAAAATCACAATACAATTCAGTTGATATTTCTTTCGTTCTCAATTGAGAGAACTAATCAATTGTAATTTATTGAATATTTTCTTTCGTTTTCATAATGAATTTCAATTCAAATAGAATTTAAAATAAATAGTTTTAAGGATTAAAACATACATTTCCGCGTTTCATACGATTTCCAATCGATTGACGAGAAAAAAAATTCGAAAAATAGAATTAGAAAATTTTCGATTTTTTTTTCTGAAAAATGTAAGGGGGCCCTTGTTTTTTCTACACGTTTTAGACGATTCCCAACCGATTGACGAGAAAAAAAAAAATTCGAAAAAAATTCAAGAAAAATTTCTAAAAAAATTTTCATAGGGTCTCATACCTCCCAAATCAATAGGGATCATTCTGAGAACTCCCTCTACACGAAAAAAAAGTTTGCATTAATTTATAGTAGACTGGGAGAATTCAAGAAAAATTTCTAAAAAAATTTTCATAGGGTCTCATACCTCCCAAATCAATAGGGATCATTCTGAGAACTCCCTCTACACGAAAAAAAAGTTTGCATTAATTTATAGTAGACTGGGAGAAAGTTATTGGAATAACTAACAACAACAACGACGACACCCAAAACCAATACTTATTTCACCATTGTGGATGGCGGAAAAGTAATACAACTTTGATCGCCGAAAACATGCTTTTTCATGCCTTCTATGCTTGGATATTTATCAAAGAATATATCCACGCAAGATATCTATGCCATTTGAAGAATCTGTTTCAGTAATAATATTAACCAATTATTTCAAAACCAAATTTAGTATATTATAATGAAAGAATAATTATTTTCTCTTTAATACATTTACAGCAACAAACGGAGATCGTAAGTCCATTTAAGATAATAATATTAATCATTCATTCCAATAGCAAATTTAGTAATTTTATCTTTAATAATGAGAGAATTATGATTTTCGTTTTGATACATTTACAGCGGTGCAATACTGTAAGTGAATTTTATATAATCATTTTAATCATTCATTCCAAAAGCAAATTTAATAATTTTATCACAGGGTAATCTAATACGATTATAATCGAATTACGTTCGCGTAATGCCAAATAATTCCACCATAATGTGGAGTAATAGATTATTCGATATGTTCTGCTTGTGTTTGTATAACTGTCATACAGATTGACAGTTCATGAGTGAATTCGAGTTGAAACAATTAAAAGTTTGAAAAAATACCTTGCAAAATAGGAAAAAACCACATCGAATAACTTATTTTGGCCTTTTTCAAAATTGGAATTTGCTTTTCGCTCCTCTTAACGAGCTCCAGCAATGTGTTTTGGTATTTATATCACATTCCTACATTTACAAAGCAAAACTTATCAAATAATCTATTACCCTACATTATGGTGGAATTATTTGGAATTATTTGGCATTACGTGAACGTAATTCGATTATAATCGTACTATATTACCCTGTGAATTTTGTCTTTAATAATGAAAGAATTATTATATCTCTGCGATACATTTATAGCGGTCCGATACTGTAAGTCCATTTTAGATAATAATATTAACCATTCATTCCAATAGCAAATTTAATAAATTTATCTTAAATAATGAAAGAATCATTATTCTCCCTTTAATACATTTACAGCGCTAAATGGGAAAGGTAAGTCCATTTCAGATAATAATATTAACCATTCATTCCAAAAGCAAATTTAGTAATTTTATAATTAATAATGAAAGAATTATCATTTTCCCTTTGATACATTTACAGTGCTAAGTGGGAATGGTAAGTCCATTTCAGATAATTTATAATAACCAATCATTCAAAAATTAAATTTAGTAATTTTATCTATAATAATGAAAGAATTATTATTATTTTTTTTTTTTTCAATACATTTACAGCGCTGAACTGGAACGGTAAGTCCATTTCATATAATAATATTAACCATTCACTTCAAAAACGTATTTATTAATTTTATCTTTAATGAAAGAATTAATGTTTTCTCTTTAATACATTCACAGCAATGCAAAGCAACGGTATGTAAATTTCAGATAATAATATTAACCGTTCATTCCAAAAACAAATTCAGTAATTTTATTTATAATAAAAAATGATAATTTTTTTTTTAATACAGCGCTGCAGATCTGTAAGTCCATTTTAGATAATAATATCTACATATCAACCAATCAATCCAAAAACTAATTTAGTAATTTTATCTATAATAATGAAAGAATTATTATTTTCTATTTAATACATTTACAGCACTCAAGGTGAACGGTAAGTCCATTTCGGATAATAATATTAACAAATCAAAAACAAATTCAGTTATTTAATCTATAATGAAAAGAATATTATTTTCTATGTAATACATTTACAGTGAGGCGATATTGTAAGTTCATTTCAGATAACAATATTAACCATTCATTCCAAAAACAAATTTAGTAATTTTATCTATAATGAAAGAAGTAATATTTTCTCTTTAATACATTTACAGCGATAAGTGGAAATGGTAAGTCCATTTAAGATAATAATTTTGACCAATCATTCCGAAACCAAATTTAGCAATTTTATCGATAATGAAAGAATTAATTTTCTTTTCTTTAATACATTCACAGCAATCAAGATGAATTGTAAGTTCATTTTAGATAATAATACATATCGACCAATCATTCCAAAACTAAACTTAGTTATTTAATCTATAATGAAAGAATTATTATTTTCTCTTTTATATATGTACAGCGAAGCTATTGTGTAAGTCCATTTCAGATAATAATACATATCGACCAATCATTCCAAAACTAAACTTAGTTATTTAATCTATAATGAAAGAATTATTATTTTCTCTTTTATATATGTACAGTGCTGAGTGGGATCAGTAAGTTCAGATAATAATATTAACCAATCATTCCAATAACTATTTTAGTTATTTTATCTTTGATGAAACAATTATTATTTTCTCATTAATGAATTTACAGCCTTCGTCTGAAAAAGTAAGTCCATTTCAAATAATAATATTAACCAATCATTCCAATGAAAGAATCATTATTTTCTTTTTGATATGTTAACAGCGCTGGAACTGTTAGGTATGTCCATTTCAGATAATAATTTTAACCAATCATTCCAAAAACAAATTAAGTAATTCTATCTATTCAAATGATTCAGTCTAGTGAATGAACGAAATCTGTAAGTATGATAATTTTTTATATATTTTTTCCGAATTTTATAAAAAGTCGATTTTAAATTTGTTTGTTTCAGTTTATGTATATTGTTCCATGACAATCAGGATCAGTTCAAGAGAATGTAAGTTTAGTTTTTCCCACCACAGCGTATAATTGCAATCATTTCATTACAGTTTTTATTCTTTTTTTTAGTTTGGCTAGAGCAAAAATTTGCAAGTAAGTTTATGACAAAAGATAAAATAAAATTCAAAACTGACAAACATTTATAATCAATTAATTTTGTTTTGCGTTCGGTGCGTTGCAGCGCGAATGATGACCCAAAAACGTAAATTCAATAATAATGACCATAATTTAGCCCAATTTGAATACTTATTCTCTTTGAATTCTTTTTATCAGCATAAGGGAAATCATCTTAGAACTGGAACAATTGTGAGTGTTTTCTCCGATTTTCAGCAAAAAGACGTCAAAAATAGAAGTTTTTTACGTTCTTTATTTTATAGCTATCTTAATGACGCGATTATAGGAGCAGTTGAAAGAGGATTAACCATCAAATCTTTCGATTAAACATTAACAAATGTATCACCAAAATTCAATGGAATATTTTTTGGGAAAATATAATACGAAATTGAATTGTTAACTTCTGATATAAAGAAATAAAATATTTTTGAATGTTCACACATCGAAATTGAATTTTTTTTCTAAGTCTATAGAAATGGCGTAAATAGAGACAGCTTTTTCTTGTCAGAATTGGCTCTCAGAAAAAAAAAATTGCATTCAGATTGAATAATTAGGTAACCTTAAATACAGAAATTTGACTCACAGAAAAACATTAAATGGCTCTTTGATTCAAGATGTAAAGCAGTTTGGAACAATGATCAAAACTCAATAAGAGTTCATATGGACGGAGTTGTAAATTTATCTTTAAAATGAAAGAATTACTATTCTATTTTAAGAGCAATATTTTATCAAAATTTTCGCGACAAATCGGATAAAAAATCATGCAAATGTTCATTGTTCATTTAATCGGGAACATGAAACCATAGAAACTACACTCTTATCGACTCTCTTTAGATTTGAGTTCGAAGAGAGCTAACAAAGATTTTCTTAAGATGTGCTGCCTCTCTTTAAAGCACAGCTAGTGGAGCACATTTCAACGGTTGTGAACCAAAAGCTTTCATTTTTGTACTATTGACTGGAGAAGGCATATAAACTCTATATAGAGGGCAACACATGTGCAGACGGTTTTACTCTGCCATAAGGGACAATGAAACTTGTGAATTTGTTAGCTCTTTTAATCTAACAAAATTTGATGTTTGAATTTTGACTCAGCGTTCAATCGCGTAATTTTCGCTTGAAACAGCTTTGTGAATCGATCGGCCAATATTGGAAAATGATGTCCATTGTATCGAATGGCTTCATTGTCTTTTTGAGAATAGGTTCTCGTTTAATATGACATCGATGTACGATAATTTTATTAAAATCTTCAGAAATCTATGAGAATTCCCCATCTGCTTCCAAATGAATAATGGATTGCATCCAAATTCAAAATCTAGCATTTATGATGGTATTGTTAACAAGAGAATCATCAACAAATATATTGAATCATAACAATAACAAGGTAGTCGCATGCGACAACAAACTTTTTAAAAAATATTTAATCCTTGTAACAATACAATTTAAAAAAAAAGACAAAAAATTTGAAATTTTGAAATAACTTTTTTTTCTGGAATCTTTGAAAAAAAATATTTTTTTTTCTGGAAAAAAAGAAAAAAATTCTTGAAATTATTGAGAAAAAAAACGTCGATTTTGAAAAAAAATTGAAAACAAAAGAATTTGAAAAAACTTCGATTTTATTTTTGGCTGAGGAAAGATACGAAAACTGTAATTGCCATAAAAAAATTCTATTGGGTCTCATGCTCCCAAATTTTAATCAGTTCTTCGGTTTGACTCAGGCTATCATATGGTTGTATTTGCAGTCGTTTATAATGCTTCTATCAAAAGTTATCGCACCGACAAACAGACAGAAGACATACAACCCCAATTTTGCAGACAGCATCTCCAAATGCATTTTATTCATATTCGTTTTATAATGATGAAACAGAAAAAAAAACATTTTGAGAGATTTTTGGTTTTGGATTGATTCCTATACATTTCCAGTACATTTTGTACGGAAAAGAAAAATGAATGACAAATCAAATTTGAATTCGGAAATTGAATTAAAATGAAAGTATCACGACACTAATTGGCTGAATGAAGAATGATTTGGCCATTTGAAGTGTTTCAAGAGTTTCATGAATAGCAATTTGTTTCTATGTCATCTGCGTTGAATGTCCATCACAAATTACAAATTATATACATATTTTTAACTGCTGCACTACGTCTTTGACATGAGATAAACTTTACTTTTTGATTGACATTTGTATTTATTATCTCATATATCCATATAACATTCAATATTGACATTGCTTACAAATGAAATGACCGTGTTAGCTGACAAATGTCACTTATTCATTCGGGATATTCGATCCACAATTAATAATATGATTATAATTGATTCATGATGAAGAGAGATGAAATGGAGAATATTTGAGATGCTCTTAATTTTTCTTGTTTATATCACAATTCGTTATCACACTCAACGCGAGAAATTAATGTAATAAATACAAAAGTATCATCTATATTTATGCTCGAATCGGCTGTATTCGATTCACAAAAATGATGCGAAGATGAAACTTGATGAAAAGTTATTTTGAATGAACATATTTATTTGTGAAACAAAATATCAGTCAACATAAGATTGATTGAGCATTATTTGTTTATGCGGTCTCCAAATGAATAGCTTCTTCGTTAAAATATACAACAGTCTTAATTTCCGGCCAATGTCGAAGAGAAAATTTAAAGTCACAAATGAACCATCTTTGTATCGATAGCATTTGGTCATCGTCACACAAACGGACGCGAATGCATGCAAATTTTTCGTTTTGAAGAAAATAAATAAGAATTAAAGACGGAAATTCATTATAAACGAAACGAATAACAGCAACAACTTAAACAAAAGCCAAATTGCAAGCAGTAGGTGTACAGTGTACAGTATATTTTAGCTTTCATTATATTGCTGTTACTGTTTGAAATAAGATGGACTCTGTATGATGAACTAAAAGAAAGTGCAATCATTTCCACAACTTTAGAGTGGGCGAAAGAAAAATAGATTGTGAAGAAGATTGCATGTTAAATCGGATTGAACTATACCCATTAATGTGAAATGAAACTGTTCATTCGAGTACAAAGTTCATGTGCTGAATAAGCAAAAATTCCGTTGGAAAAAGTTAAATTAATTGGTATTTGAACAAACCGAAAACACATTAGTTATTGTCAATGGATTTTCAATGGGACGTTTTTGTTTTGTCATCGAAAAGATTAAAGTGATTATTCAACAATGCTAAATTCAATGGCCAACGAATCGTTTCAATTGTTCCATATAAGAAAATGGTGAACGTTCTGCGTAGATATGTAGAGTGAAGCGCATAGCAAATCGCATCGAATGCACGACATTACCGATTACCGAAGGAATAGCGAAATGGTTCGTGGACATTTTTGTAATTATACAATTGACTACACTTTGTTATTGTCAACAAATGCAATCTAATTTTCTATTAATTAATGGTAACAATGGTCACAAGCAATCGTGTCCAATGTCCGAAAAGCCATTCTCTCATTTTGCTCATTCAATGTTAATACGTATAATGAAGTGTTCTTATCGAGTGCCCGTTGCCTATAAATCCTATTAGACTTCTGGGACCGGACTTTTTCTCAGGATGTCAAATTTAAATGTGTCAGCGAAATTACCAGCCCATGTGACCAGATAGCATGTTCAGCTTTTGGAAAAGAATAAGTAATTCGATTGCGATCTCATTCATTCGAAAAAAGAGTCAATCATAATCTTGTCATAGATGGTAGACAAGAGCTGCTTATTTTTTACTCCGGCAACCGGCCTCAATGAAAACACGAAACAAACAACATCCTGGTTAAATATCGCCACTTTGATGTTTTACTAATAAAACTCCAAACTAAATGGCCTCCATTTGGATGGTAAGTGCACTTGAATTTCCTCTCATTACATTATTTCAGTCTCTTAAATTTCTGTATTAAGCGAATGGATCACAGTTTGTTGCAACATTCATATATAAATTAATTCCAACATGTATGACTAAGCCGCACTGTTTCCATTTCATATATGAATGCTATTATCCCTACTGAAAATTGAAAATTGATGAAGGTACCAAATACCATCATACCGTTGAAAAACAGGAAATTAACGTTGATTACTTTGAAAGCAGAACGGCCATTCAAAATGATAGCGCAAATAAAACACATACAAAAAATATGCTAATTTCCCTTTTGAATCAACTGTGACAAATCTAATTTTGTCTCGTCGACAAAAATCCATGTAACGACGCTTTCCTATGCGATAAACTGACCCGTGATCCTAAATACATAATTATAATTTTTCTTTGTCGTTCGCTGTTCAATAAACCAAATAGCATTTTAACTTTTAACGATTTTCAATATGCTGTACTCACTTGTTGTACAATACAATGTCTGGCAACCAAATATGTTCTGATGGTACATGTAATGTATCTACACCACCGTAGTCATCCGGATTCCATTTCAATTTGTAGTCGTTCCATTCCTGAAATCGAAAAAATGAAAAAAAAAATGTTTTAAAATTTCTGTTGAGTGATAGCAAAAGATAAAATCATATGAGACTGTTGCTTGCATTGAACGGAAACGGAAATTAAATTCAAATCATTTTTTTTCCTTCCATTTCAGTTCAGTACTTGGCTATTGGCAAATTTTATTTTTTTTTTTTTTTCTTATCGTCATTCAGTTAAAATTTGAATTGGAAAAAGCAGGTTCTGTTTGCGCAGTTATCCTTTCAGTTTGGGGCAAATAGCCCCATTCAAACGCCGCGAACAGGATATATCGTTTGAACTGATTTCATTACCGGAGCGCCCGCATCTCTGTCGGATGCAAAAAGAGGTAAAGTAATTTACGTTTCAAGTATCGTCAACAAAAAAAAAAAAATTCTGAAGCGAACAGACGAAAGAGGAGAGGGGGGGGGGGGGAGGATTGGTTCACCAGTCAATGGTTGAATATTTGGTGCCAATATATGTATGAAAAGAGTTTCAAATTGATGATTGAGAACTGTTTCATGGAAAATTTTCTTTCCCATTTTTGTTATAGAAAGAATAACATAAATTTGATAATGTGGCCTCTTTATAATCAATTTGTAATTTCAGTTTCGAATATATTCAATGAAGTAGCACTGCCATAGCCATAATATTTCAACGACTTTCAAAGTTGTTTGCATTTTTCTTTTATGTTTTCGCATAGTTTTTTTTTTTGTTGTAAGAACTTTTTGTAATTGAACAAATTCATTTAGATTGATTTAAACGGGAACCGAAAACGTATGAACCCTGAAATTTTCTTGTGTTCGGTTGGTCCGTATTCCAATGAAAATTTCCCGAGAAAAAAAAACTTCCTTTTAAACGTGAAGAAAGTTTAATTTCATTTTCATTATAAAAGTGACCTCATAGTAGTCTATGGTAGTTGTCTGTCTTCATAATCAATCCTCAAAACTCAAAACTACTAATGATCGAAGTTTTACAGACTCGATTTTTTTTTTTGTTCAAAAAGACTGCTCAATTTGTAAGTTTCGTCATTCAAATTTCAATCAAACAATTACGAGACCTAAACGTGACCGTAAATTTCATAAAATTGAATGAAAAAAAATGTTTCGAAGCATTTGAATTATTATGAATACAATGCATAAAGATAAAAGATTTGCCGTCGTCGAATATAATTCTTAGAATATTCGTTCGGATGAATTACCATTATTTATGTAACACTTGAATTCATGAATGTGAATATTGGAGCTCAATCATCATCAGTCAGTTGTAGCAAAAATAATTGAGTGGCATTTTAGATTGAATGTTGCTTAACCTAAAATTGCCTGAATATTTTCGTTGGGCATATGTAGATTTGGAAAAAAAGATCTCATTCAAATAATATCAATAAGAAACACAATTTTCACAACCAAACATTGGTCAAAGTTGGAAATTGTGTTTTTCTTTTAACTCATCCAACCACTGCAATGTTGACCGCATAACTGGAAACCCAAAAACTATTTATTATTATAGTACTTACGTTCGAACTTTATCATACAAGTAAAGCGTATAGAAAATGGCAATTGCGCTACCATCGATATTGATCAAAAATTGTCTATGTTGCGGATACTGTTAAACAGTGGGAAGTAGCGATTTCATTATGTCTAGTGACCATTGTGGCGACATTGATGTCATCACTCTTGGTAACGTAAGTGTAATAAATGTTTATGCTTACGAAATGTTCAGAAACCTCAACGGAAATAGAAAATATTCGGTCGAAAATAAAGCCGTGAAGATGAAAAGTGGAAAATTGTTGTCAGTTTGAATCGGTGGTCTCTGGTCTCTGACATCAATGATTTAGACTCATACATATTTTCCATCTTTATACTACAAGTGAATCATTTAATCGCGTCACTTTTTCACGATTCCCATATCCGGGATAACGGATTTTCTCTCAAAAATAGTTACTTGTCTTGTTCGATTCTCGTTAATTTTCAATTCGTCGAACGAATGATTGTCAAAATGTCGTCAAATTGCACATGAAAGTTGAAAAACCAATCGATGATGAAAAAGAACATTTCGATTAAACCGAATTCGATTCGTTTCACACAACATTAAGTGCTACGAAAAACAAATCCACTAAAAGACTTCGGAGTTATTATTTCCCATTTTTTTCTCCCTTGAGCCCATATTCCATTTGTGCCGATATTATTTTTTGTTTCTTTCAGTTTTATAACTGTCGTCGTCACCATACAGCTATCGTTAGCTTTTATATTGTATCTCCGGAATCGTCGCATTCCATTACGAAACAGAGAAAAAATTTATTTTCGTTGTGTTTTTCTTTAGAATTCCGAAATTGAGTTGCATGTACGTGTGCAAATATTTTGGGTGCGGTCGTTTTTAGATTATTTTTTCTCGAAGCTTAACATAAAATGTGTGATATGCGTACAGCGTCGGAACACAGCCAATGCACAAAATAGGAATAAAAATTGGCAACTGAAACAAACAAAAATTCATTTATTGAACTGAAATTATATTGACATAGTACCATGGAAAGCGTATCACGTACACCATACACGTGGTTTAAAAGCAGTGAGAATTGAAAATTTTAATGTGAATTGCTTTGCCGTCGAAACCAAATAAAAGAAGAAAAACATAGCATGTTAAGGATCCATCAAGCGTACAACACAGAAAAGAAGGCTGCTTTCAATTGAATGTTTTTAAAAAAAAAAATGCTAGCAAATGAATTATATATTTTTGTACCGATCCTCGCCAATGTGTGATACATGCACTCATATTTAGATAGTAAAAACTAAAAACGGCGAATGGCATCAGCATTTTACGGATATCGTTCGGCAAAGGTTATGATTCATGAGCAACAGTAAGCTCTTGAATGGCCAACATGATGAATGATGAAACATGCGATGAATTTAAATATAGTTTCGTATACAAGTTAGTTGATTTATTGAAATGCATTCGAATGCATTTCGGAAAATGAAATCACATTGAAAGCTCATCGTTTGGTTTTGTATTTGGAATTGGAAAATTATAATTGTTATTATTGATGAAATTATCATTACTTTGCATAAAATCGATAAACGATTACAGCAATGCTACAAAATATGTTTAAATGTTTGAGTGCATGTTTATAACCATCAAAGTGTTCAGTGTTCATGCTGTTGAGTATCTGACAGAGCCACCACATTGACGTGTTAAATATTATTTGTGGTGAACATGTTTGGATAATGCCAATGTTTGAGCATCAAATTTCATATCTCAAATCAAAAACGATCATAGGAAACGATGATATTTATAATTAATATATACACATCGTTGCATTGTCAAAAATGAGCTTGAGCTCCCAATGTTTTCTAAATATTTATTATTATTATTGCAATTTTCGACCATTTGCCTTTCTCATTCCAAAGTGGAAAGAATGTTTGGCGATGGAATTCTCTCATATTGATCCAAAAATATCGTCAGCTATGGCGTTCACATTGAATAATATAAGACATTTGAATGAATTTATACAAATATGCCATTTAAATAGATTACAAATTGCAATTTTCAATCGCAAAAATTCATTCGACATTTTTCTGCACGATAATATGCAATGTTGCATTCTATTTTGAACAGGTAGTGGAAAATATTGATATTTGCTTTGAATATTATTCGAAGAATTGAGTCAGCGCTTCAGCACGATGTAATCCAATTCTTTCATTGGCCAAACAAGAATTCAGGATAAGCATCTGGGGCATAGTCGATCGGAATTCGAATCAATAACATTTCGCACAAAAACCAAATTTAAATAGTTCAACATTCAAAAAATTTGAATAAAAATCATGCTTTGCTTTTGTGTAAATTTAAAGTAAAACGAGTTGCCTGCTGACTACTGACGCATTCAAATTATTCCATCCTTTCTAACATTATCGAGGAAAATACTCAAACCAAATTGCACTTACTATACATATCTCAAATGGATTTCAGCAAATAATTGAAAAATAAAGAGGAATCATAATAGCGTTTGGTATTTGTATGCATTTCAACACATTTGCATACTTTCAACTAATTTTATCATGTTCATATTCGAATCATGCAGCACAAAATGAAAATTTCCTCTTTCAGCCATACACTGTTGAGTATTATGTAATAATATTTTACATCATCGGTTTGAATTTTCTTCTTTTCTTTATTCAGTTTTTCTTTTTTTTTCAAGATATGTACAGAAATGCATATATTTTCCACTATCCATTAAAACGTATATGTGTATCATTAGTTTCATATATTATACTTATATCCGGACGGATGCTAAGCTTATCATATGTTATGTAATGTTAATCAGCAAAAACAGATCACAAACCAACAGTTTGAGTGGCCATGAAATGTGAGTTGCCGTGTTGGCATCAATGGCACACATAGCATATCCATAGGCAGATGATACAAATAAATTCACCGCATATTTTCTAATAAATGGCAAATTAATATATTTAGCACTCGTACCGCAGGCCGCAGGCTCTCATATAGTAAAATGCATTGAAATGTGTACAATGTTCAATGTTGATGGCATTCACATTGAAAACTACAAACACAAATGACTGTGCTTATAACGAAACCTAAAACTCTCAAAATTATTCACGTTCTACATTCCAATTCGTCCAATTATTTATTGTGGAAAATGTCACAAGCTACAAGTGTATGATGCCAAACCGGATTTTGGTATTGTCTTTTGCCATTCACGCAATGGTGTCACATGAACTAACGACCAAATAGCTTTCCCCATAAATACTATCGCCTTGTGGACATTAACTATTGCAATATATCCGGAGTTCCGATTATTTTCATCGTTGAATGTTGGATATTATGTGTTTCGTAGATTGAAAATTGAGAATGTAGGCATGTTATATGAATAGTGAATAGCCACAATGTTCACGATATGGCTTAAATGAGGATATGGTTTCTTGTATTCGGTGGCTAGTGACTAAGCTTTATCCACACAATGTCACACTATATTCGATGTTATGAATGTTTCTAAGTCTACGATACATGAAAATTTTGAATCGTATGGATTTGAATGGTAAATGATTTTTGGACTAAATCGAAATTATTTTTTTTTTGAAATGATCCAATTTGCTTCTATTTAAACCGAATGAAAACCGGACGTATACATGATTCACTATCCACAACATTTGTATAAATCGTACTTATGCGATTAATAAATTCATATACATTTTTAATTGAATGTAGAAAATGTCACATTGTGATCAAAGGATTTGTAACGAATGCGTTCGGTTTGCCATCGAAACAATTTTATTGCCTGTATCCTGGTATTTGGTATTAATCAAAGTATACATGGCTACAGTAACATTGGTGAATGCTTTCAAAATGGAATGGTTTCAAATGTTCCTTATATTATGTAATATCATAAATCATGGCTGAAGACAAGACAATGGACAAATCTTATTTCATTCGATCCATTGAATTGCATTTTATTTATTTGATGGACCATATGGATTGGATTCACTGGAAATGGCTTACGATTGATCTGTTTAATGTCTGAGAATTATATGAAGAAAAAAAAAACCATATAAACTTAATCTTACGATGAATGTCATTAGATCTAATTCTAACACAAAGGCGAATTGCAAATGGCGAGTATGAAACGATGGAATTAATAGGCTTCATCCATAATAAAAGCATTATGAAAGCCGTGAAATAATACAAAGAGTAAACTTAGAGCTATATAATATCGATCGAAAGCGAAAAATTTTGCCATTTTTATTTCAATCAGTTCGATTCTTAATAAATGTTTGTCTTCATTTTGATCCTATAATACGAAAATATTGTGGACAGTGGACAATGGACAATGTCCAATAAAATTATCGTTAATACAGCGATTTCACCATGACCAAATATGTATCGGCATTGTATTCTTTCTTTCTTTTTCGCAAATTCACACTCATTCGAATGCATCGAGTGATAGAATGAGGACTAGCGTACACTAAAAATCCATTCACAAAACCCCTATGAAAATAAATAATGGAATTTCATCCACTATTTTCCACAAGACTCATTCGAACACCATTTTCTATATGAATCTGAATCACGGCTTTAGCATATATATTCATCTGTGGCCAATTGGAATGTCTTTCACATTGTTGAATCTTTGTCTATTTCGTAGCACAAACGAAACAATAAGATTTCGTCAGTGCTTGATATCAGACACTTACTAACATTATTCGGTTATGTTATCATCATAGATCGATTTTATATTATTATTATACAGTTTCATAACGTATAACGTATAAGATTTCAATCTCTATTTTCTCATTTATTATTATTATTATCATCGTTGAAAAGCCTACAAATCAGTTATTACTCAATCAATCGACATTTCGATTTACCACATATATTCATAATCCATAATCCATAATCCTTATCAATATATATATTACGAAACGACTACAGTCAAGATCTTGAAACGATATGCGGCCCATTGATTGCCATAGAGCAAATTTTTCGAATGTTTTGGATTTGCCATCAATGGAAATTTATTATTTTATATTTATATATATTTGATGATTTGAACTGTGAACTTGTATATGTATGTTACTAGTTTGCAGTTCACCGTTCACAGTTTGCAGTTACAAATGTTTATAGTATAAAATAAAAAATTGTTTTACGCTATGTCCCTTCGTACCAATGGGCGAACATAATTAAATGTAAAAACATTTCGCGCGCAAAATATTCTTCAGGCAAAATAAGTTCCATCATTTTCGCATGAACAAGTTTTAGTGATGGCATTTTTTGCTGACGATTTGAGTTCCATTCTTCGCATTCTTAACCGAACATTGGCTCCACAAAAAATTACTGCCGTTATTCAAAAACTTAAATGTAAATCATGAGATGCAAATTTACAAACAGAAAAAAAAGTTACCTTCTACCTGAGCGCTAGCCTAACAGTTGCCCTGGCTCACTATTTTCTTTAAACTGAACTATTTATTTATTATTTGTTTGAGTGTGAACTTTAAGTTTACTTTGGATTATATTGTAAGTTTGATTTAATTTGGTTAAAAAAATATTTCACATTGAATTTTTGGTCTGTTTCTCAATTTAAAAATCAAATACGATTCAGATACTGAAACAAAAAAAAAAAATAATTTGAATCTGTTATGAAATTCCAAACTATGTTCTGATATCGAAAATTATTTTCGTTCGACAAAATGTTAAATACGTATATTTATCTTTGACGATAAATTTTTGATGCGATCGCTAATGAAACCTAAACTTTGCGATATAAATTAAAATACAAAAACGGATCGTCATCTCAAAACAACTTAGGATTCATTTTTATCTCTTTCACTTGAGCCTAATAGCTTCTAGCTATTGACACCAAAATGAAATTGAATGCCCACGGGAAACGGTCGATTTAGTTAGAGCATTTGCATTTACGCGATGAATAAAAATGATCCAACTCAGGAACGCATCAGGCCGAATTTTAAAGTAATTCAATTTTATTAAAGAAAATTATGAATAGATACGTACAAGAGTAGATAAGCCAAAGTAAGGATATGAAATGTGAATATTCTTTTGTACACATGATATATAAGCAAATTTTATGGAATGAAGGTTACAGCCATTAAAAATAACATTCACTGGGTCATATGTAATGCGCATTGTACGCTGTAAACTATTCATTTTATAGATGGAGATAAAAGCTCACAGAGCTAATATCTATAGTAATATTATGATGCCAAGTCAAGATCATTTTCCCTTGTTTCAGGTAACGTTTATTATCTCTGCTATGGTAAAAATGAGTCTGAAAACGAGAGGTTTTATCATTCAGTTGTGAACGAGAGTTAGATTACTTTATCATTGTAAAATTTCACCGGTTTTAGTTTCAAATATTCATATTAAATCATTATTATTTATCTGTCGATCTTTGCGTGTCGTTATATATTTCATCCTGAATAAACTGTACCTATTCTGTTGTTCAGCAAATGAATTGTAATTTGGAATCGTGTCGATATTTTCACCACTATGTATCTTCATCATCATTAACAAAAGTTCTATCGATTTTGGTTCTATGAATTATTTCAAAAGTACGATGAAACGAGGAACGAGATAAAGTTTTTCGGATATTCTATTCCGATCCTTGTTCAATTCAGAAATAGTTCAATATTTGGTTTTGTATTGATGGAATTATTTAGTTCAAATACTTTACTTTGCAGGTTTTATCTCATCACTTCAGAAATGCCAACAAACGTTTCAAAAATGTCATTTTGTTGTTTGTTAAGCCTAATTCTGAAATTTTACAATCGAATTTGTTTGTCATCTCAGATAACTATGTAGAGTTAATAATCGGATGTCAACTTAATGTGATCTGTTATTCAATATTATTCAAGTCAAAATTCCGATTTCCATTGAATACATGCCACAGAGTACAGAGTTTCATAGCATTTATGGCAAACTTTGTATTTTTTTCAAAGCTCAGCAAAAAAAAGAAAATTGAAAGCCTATCATTTCAACCATACAAAATATTGTTTCAAACTTTATCGAATCAATTTAAGTAGATTATTTTGTTCAGAAAATCTCTCTCTACTCTCTATTCAATTCGAAATTCAAATGGATAAAAAGTTGGCAATTGGTGTTTGAATAAAACGCAAATGCCTTGCATTGTCAAAACGACCTAAATTCAACAATATTTTCACAAAAAACGTCAATACTCTGTGTACTCTGTCTGCTGTATGCCATGTATTGAATTTTACATTTCCAGTAGTCAAAGTTTATATTGATGCAAAAAAAAAAAAAAAAATCATCGTTTTCATCGTTAGAAAAATGTTTCAACTTTCAATGAAACCACAACAATTTTCAAACTAACTGGTAAGCTCTGGTTGAGATTCATTGCCGATATTAAAAGTTTGATGACACATAAGGTATTCAACTAATTCAATTATGGCATTCACCCGAAACATGCAAGCAATTCTGTTTGCGAACGCATAAGACCCATACACATAATTACTTGATTTTGGATATGAAAAGAAAACTTCCACAAATATAACGCGGTACTTTTATTGATATTTATGTTTCGTTAACTGTGCTCGCTATGCGTACTTAAAACTAATTTTTCATGTGTTTTTTAATTTAGTTGTACTATTGTGTCAGAGTTTTATGTGTTATCAAGTGTTCAGTTACATTTTCTTCGCTTTTCCTTGTGTTGATCGAAAATTCTGCTTTTATGTGTACATTTAATACTTCGACGTTATTATAACACATCATATGCTTATGGAATGTGGCATACATTCAAGTGTGATATATGATACATGCTAAATCCATAGTGTAATCTACCGTTCAATTTGATACGAGATCCTTACTATGTTTCGACTTTTGATGTCTTAATGTTTTCGATAATTTTCTAATTTTTCGAATAAAAATTTGGTTTACCTGTTCCACCCACACATTGGTCGTCATTATTTGATTTTTCAAATTCTGTATAGGAAGAAAAATGAGAAAAAAAATTGCGTTATTTATATATATTGATTTAAGAAATAATAACTACTTGTCTAAATATTGATGAATTCATAATATTTTCTTGAATAATATTTCAAGGACCGTTTACGCCAAGGAAAATCAGATGAAAATAGTTCAATAATTTTTTTTTATTTTGGGTACAGTTGACGAGAGAAAATATCAGACAGAGGCATATTTAATGCCATTTTTTACTGCCCTCTCACTTTACTCTTTGTCTGATAACATTGTTAAATAGTAGTGTGTTTCTGCACGAATGGGCAGTGGGCAGTCAGTTTAGATAAAAATTCAATTAGTTATTCACAAATGAGAAGGAGTTCAGAGCATGCTCATTAATTCAATTGCGACAGTGACAACAAAAATAATTTGCTTTCCTTTTTTCACATTTGCTCAACAAAAGCTCATTCCAAAAAGTGTACGATGTACGACCATAAATAAGTAGAGCCGATGCCGTGCATCATTTTCTTATTGCCAACAATACAGAGCACAGTGCTAAATTGCAATTGTTCTTCGTAACTCCTTTGACACTGAAAGATGATTTTCCATTTTTTCTTAATTTTCAATTCATCAGGAAATATATGGGAAATTTTGCCGTTTCCATTATTATTATTAACTTAAATCGCCGATCAAATGCGTATAAATATTCTGCTATAGCATAAATACTATGAATAGTGTTGAATAGAAATTACAGGCAATATAACAAGTGAAATTCAATGAACAGTTTGTCGAGTTCTTCAGATGTTTCAGACCAATTTTTCCATATGAATGAAGTGGGTAAAAAGAGCCGGTGTCAAAGAAGGGCCATTTAGACGATTTTATTCAAATCAATTGCATAAAACTAATGGCTTTTATGGAAAATCTTGCTTTGATGTCATTTATTAACTTTGACCTTTTTGCAAGAATGATTGCAACATGCAATCAGCATTCATTTGTCAAACATTTTGCAGAATTTTGCTCATTGCTTATGATAACATGCATTTGAATTCATTTCAACTGAACATTTTGCCATTGAATCATTTTTCAAAATGTAAACTCATTCATTTGTCATTTAATTGGAGAATTTAAATCGGAAATTTCATTCATTTTCATTTGCTCAAGAAATTTCCATTCAACTCGGACCAATCATTCGTGCAGTTAATATTTTCACTATGAAAACAAATAGCAAAGCTTCAGTAAAATTCAATTAAGTTGTCAATGTAAATGGATTAATAACGGCCAACAGATGGAATGAAGCCATCAAATTTACACATAAATCATGACAATTGTTCACTGTTTCACTCGCTCAATGTTTGTTGCTAACTGTTTTATTATTCGAGAAAATTCAGTTTACTGTCATTTTTTGATTGACAATGGAATAATTGTCTATTCACTGCACTGTATCGATTCGTTAACGAATCATTGTAAATCGGATCAAATTGTATTTCAAAATTGAATTAACTTTACAATTTTGTGCCATTCATGTTTCATGGCAGATGACAGGTTGTTCTACAATTTTGGATGTTTGAACAAATCTGTGAAGGAATGACCGGGAAAAATTCCCGAAACACATCAATAGCCCTGAAAAAATTTCCACCAAATATAGGTTTCCAACAGAATTGGTAATAATTGGGAACGGAGTATTTTCCGTTTTATTTTATTTTTTTGTTTGTTTTTGTCAACAACACTTGTGTTCCAATGAAAAAAGAAATGGCATCCGAATAATTACCGCCTGGTATTTACATTTTAATATGATGATATCGAGGGCAGTGATGCTGATAAAAACAAAAGCATCCAAAGCGATGTAGCCCATTAAGCAGAAAATAAAATGTGGAACAGGAAATGGATTCTTTTTAGATGGCCCCTTTTTTTATACATAGTATTTGTGATACAATTTAAAAACCATTGCTAGAAATTGTCTCGAGGCAAATTCGCATGCTGATGGTGTATGGTGGCTTTTGTTTTCCATCAACATTAATGGCACTGGCGTTTTTTTACATGGCAGATGTTGTGTTATATTTCATGTTTGATCAAGTCAAATTGTAGCATTTTTTCTTCGGTTTGGATATTTCTTGGGCGCAAAAATGGCGCCAAAGCTGAATGATAACATCATCATTGCATAATAATCGCATATACGTAGCTATTAAGTCACTGTGTCGCTACGCCTGATGTAACAGTGACTTTGGTTTTTGTATTTTTGATTAACCGGAGGCTTTGCTTCTTTTTTTTTATATTTTAATTTTCTTTTTTCAATTCGTTAATGGTTCTTATTTGGAATAATTAACATTATTTTGTTTTCTTTGAAGCTTTGTTATTTTCATATTTAGCTCATCATAGGCTTGCGTTGGTAATGAGTTTAGTCAATATGCATGTGAAAAAGATCTAACGATGAACTTGTATGATAATAATAAAAATAGCTCAATGACGCATGAATAAGTAGTTTGAAAGGGCTTTGGATCCTCACAAATGAAATTCTTGAACGGATGCTCATTTCATTTGAATAGGAAATTCCATTCAACGAAACTGTTTTTTCGAATGAAATCTGAAAGGCCAAATGGTTGCAGGCTATTTACTTCAAGATTTCTTTTTTTTTTTGTATTCGTTACGGTGTCAGAAAAGGTTCAAAGCAATGGAAAAGAGATTTGTTTAATGTTTAATGATTGTGGTTTTGGATTTCATGGAAAATTAAATTCAATGCTACCGGCCATCAACGTGTGTCAACAATTCAGTCTGGCTATCAACAGGCCATGAGATGCATTTGATATGGTATTTTTATGCAAAATTGCTTATGGTCGATGTGTTCATGGTCGATGGAAAGGATTACATAAAGAGTTCTTTTGATCCAGTATATTAATGTTCCATTATGTGAAATTTGACGTCGTACAATAAATGGCTTCCGACATTCGATACAATTACATTGGAATTGCATCGAATTGGGTGGATTTGTATCCAAGTTTCAGAAAAAATATGTGAAATTATCCAAATAAAGGACAAAATTTAATTCAAGAGCAAAAGTACAATTAGCGATAAACTTACTTTAAATTTTTTTCATTCGAATTTGGTAAGGCGTATGTTTTGAAAGCTGTAGAAAACTTTCAAACTTCATCTGAACTTTTGTCAAAGTTTTGAATGATTCTAATTATACGATAAAATATTTGACAAATGTTTGCACATTTTTGAAGTGTATTCAATATTGAATGGAAATTTAACTGTCTAAGTTAATGTTTGACTTCAAAATTTTAAAATAACAAAAATTTAAGATATTTTATTATTGGAATTTTATACTTACGACATCAATTAACTGTGATAGCCTCAGTCCCATTTTAACGGTTAATCGATCCGAATTGTTGCCAACCGGTCGAATTAAACGATTATAATTGCTTAATAAATCGTCGTAAAGACGTTTTGCTTCCGGATTCGCTAGACCAGTCGCAAATTGTAGTGCTATGAATATAGTGACAAACAGCACACTCCCCATCTTAGGCGAGATCCACCCCTGCAAATGTCAAAAAGAAAAAAATTGAAAAATAAATATATATAAAGATACGTTGAATTGAATTCATTGGAAAATTTTGAAGGCAAAACCGAATTTTTTTTTTCTGTTCAAATGCCAAAGAATGTTCAATGTTAATTTTATCTGCATTCGATTAAGTACAAAATTTATTTCTCATGCTAACCATACCGTGACAGTTGAACGTTGTACAATTTATCGATTTGATGATGGTAATTTTTTCAGTTTTGAATGAATTGAAGTTTGAACTCACATCACATCGATGCCATCATTCAGAAGTTGGCTGATTTGATTGAAATGTATGCACCACAAATAAATTAATCAGTTTCATCGAATGCGAAAACTCCACGAATTTTAACCAACATTTTGAGGCAGTTATTTGTCATCTCGTCAATATTGGTACGGACGTGCGGGCTGACGAAATTTACGAACAAACACAAACAAATACACCGAAATTTGTTCAAGTATTTTGCTCATATTAAATTCTTATTTTTGATTCCCAATCATATTAGAGTTTAATAGGATTTTATAAACCTCGACTGATATCAATATCTCACATTTTCAATATGTACCATTCATTCCCATTCATATCCTAAATCCATTGAATCGAACAAAAATCTATTATGCAAAAACATTTTATATAATGAAACAAATCAATAAATCCAATCGAATCCATAAAAATGATTTCGATTTATGTTTTTATTTGCGATTGAATAGACAATCCAAACGCTTATTCGTTGATATGAACTATTTGTATGTTGACAATACGACATTATCCATAGCCATAATAATAATAATCAATATAAATCCTTGAATCTGAAATCAATATTTATTCGAAAAATGTGAGAGTAAATTGGCTGGCGCGAAGAGCGGTTTCTAAAAGTGGATGAATTCATGAGTTGGAATCGTTTTATTGAAAGTTTAGTTTCGAATGACGAATGAATGTACGTCAATAAAGATAATAATAAAGCATCTGTAGCAGTATCAAAAATCACAAATGTGGAACACGAATATGATTTCAAACAATATTATTGGAAAAATTGATTGATGTCACTCAAATTTTTGTAACACTGGACGCAAACTCGAGTAAAATATTTATGAATTAGCTGTCACTTTTGAGACAGATTAGACATCGCACTTATGCAGCACTAAGATATGAATCAAAGTAATGGAAAACATTAAACGAATGGCAATGGCAGCCAGCAATAATCATAAATTGAATGAAATTACGGATAGGAGATAGGATAAAAGATACATATCGAACGATTTGAACGTTCATTTAAAATGTGTTTTCAATATTCATTGATGATGAGAAAAAAAAGGCGATAACAAATCGATTGATGCTTCTTAATACATAATATTGTTGCTAAGCTACTGTTCACCGTTTGCTCTTCTCTCTATTCACATCGTTGTGTGTGTGTGTGTGTGTGTGTTTGCATCAGCATACTTTTAAAAGCAGCACACACAATCACAATCTAACACATTTTCAAGTACTAAACGTTTTTTAATTCAATTTTATCAAATGCCATTAAATGAAACGACGTACTTAAAATTCCGCATGGAATGCATTACAAATGGTGTTTGTACATGCAACATGCACAATGCATATCCCATGCACATAACACCAAAGCAAGCATGTCAAACAACAATATTCGAAATGGACGAAGAACGAATGGTTCATATTGTATACGAATATCCGATACAACCGACTACCGATCTACTATGTGATATTACATCTAAAAACCATAACAACTATAACGACCCCGAAGATTTTTCCGTCATTCATTCACTTCACAAATGCAATAAATATTTGCACTAATCTAACAATAAGAGACAAAATGCACTTCATAATCAGTACAGTGTACACTGTACACTGTAACATCATGACGATACACTGATATGGACTGTACACATCATACTCATGATGTTACATTGGCTTGTACATTTCAATCATTGGCATTTATTTTAGCTCAACTGTTTGTTTACAGTGCATCGCAATACAATTTATGGATACGTTGAGTGTTGCGTGCGCCCCAAAAAGGGCGAGAAAGTGTGACGAATAGGATTTGGTGCTGCCATCGATTGATATATGGCACATTAGACACCGATTGAAAAATAAAAGCTCCGAAAACGTGAAAATGGAAAATCGCTTGAGATTCTTATACAAAAAGGTGTTATGATGAGATTAATGGGCGCTCGAATTCGCCATTTTGTTTGATAATAATTTCTTTGCTTGATGGAATTTTTATGCCATCATCATTGTCGATAAAATGCATTAGCAGCATTCGATATATTTTCTGATTGCCATGGTTCAATGTGGATTATCTTAAATTTGTAATGGTAAACATTCAACGCCTTTTCACCACTTATTTGTGTATGGATATTTGTGGTGTTTTTTCTTTTTGCTCTGTTGTTCGTCTTTCGTTTTTGCATTTAATAAGTATTTCATCAATCATTTTATAATATTATTTATACATCAGTTTCCATTAAACCGCAAATTATAATCGATATTTGTGAAATTTCGATTGGATATTCAAAGGTATTAAAGGAAAAAAAATTATTATCTTTGACGAATGCTGGATTTCCTTTAAATATTCGTTGGAACATTCGTTTCCTTTTTTCTTTTGTTTTTTTTTCTTCTCAATCACAAACCAATCATTCACATTCAATCCATTCAAAATATTCTCTGTGAAATATTTGCTCTGAATTGCGGTTTTATTTCTTTGTAAATAAATCGCTAACGAGCGCACAAATATTTGTTCAGTTTGTGGTCGGTACTCAGTACAAAGATGATGAGCAAAATGCTTTCTATTCAATTTTCAACGGATAAACGAAAGATACTTATCATCGAATCAGCAACTTTTTTTTTTCCTTTGCTAAACATTTCACAATGAGATTTCTTATTTGAATAGCAAACAGAGCTGATTGATTGATAAAATCATCGAATTCTAGTCCTTTTTTGAGACAACAAAAGTATGTTCAGCTGGAATAATGAGTCGGTAAACAAAAGTTTAACGTGCACAACTCAAAACGGCCTGGTGCGATATTCCATAAAATAAAAACAAATATTGTAACAACCATGTCTTTGATGGAAAACTATTAAAATTGCTTAGAAAAGAACGTTAGTTTGAAATATGGTGTTTCAGCTGCTGACTTTTATTTCTCATCCGTGATCAGTGATCACTCATTGTTATGAAGAACGCACACACATACACACACAATTTCACTCAATCGAACAATTAAAAATGTTCAGTTGGAATTTGGAATTCGAAATAAATCAAAAAGGTAAATGTACGAAACTAGTTTGAAAAGCAGGTAGAGCACAATCAATGAGGTTTCATGTGACGTGACATAATATTGCCATTGAATCACCCTTTATGATAAATATGAAAAGCGATACATTGTTAGATGATGATTCATTTCTCTTGGTCGGTCGTTGTTTTACTATTTTCAAAAACTTTGTTTAATGTTTATGCTCTTCGAACATCGTACACTTCATATCGTCATTTATATTGGCTTATGTTTGTAGCTTAGGGACGTGTATGTTTGTATAGAACTTGTCAAAAATGCTTTTCCAACTCCAAGTCAGTAGAATGGAACAAAATTCACATCACATATTCTCAATGTTTCAATGCTCAACACATGGATAAATTTAGTTTGGTGCTTCGCAATTCGCAATCCGTATGGCTATCTTTTTGTTTTCCAAACAAACTAACTACTTTCATTAATACACATTACACAATGATAAACATAATGTTGTAATTAACATTCATCGAAGAAAATAATATTTTGAACATTTCATCATTGAATTGTATATTTTATACATTGCCATTCAACTAATTTTGTGAACTTTTCATGTCGAAAATTAAACAAAGGTTCTAGGCTGAAATAAAATCGAAATCGAATCTCAAATTCCAAAGCAACTTCACTTACAATTGTAATAAGTGTTATGACTTGATCAAACGCTTAAACAAAAATTTCGAAAATATTCAACGTTAAAAGTTTTCAGCGTACCTAACTAGAACCTACTTCAGTAGCTCAAGTTACATGATCCTTATTTTTTGCATATTACTTGTCAATATATATTTATCCAATATACATAGTCCTAAGTCCTAAGGCAATGGCTTCTTGAGTCCATTATTCTGAATGTTCAATTTTTCTGATATCTTTGTGATTTTAATTTATTTTCGTGAATAAGAAAGGAAAATTTTACTTTTCGTTTTGTCTTCGTATTTTGACAAGTGCTTCGAGCTTTGAGAATTATTTATGCACTTTGGAAACAGAATTGTTCTTAAATTTCAGTTTGTTGAAGCTCAAAGAATGGAATTTGTGAAGCAGACAGTATATTTAATAGATTTCATAGTAACACGCACGTAAGCTATACAATTTAAAATATGCCAAACCACGGCCAAATAATGTGAATAGAGAAATAAAATTTGAAATGGGGCGGAGTTTGGCGTATTTTGTTTAAATCATATAATACACTTGCCTGTTACCAAAATATTGACAAAATATACTGTCTGGCTCACATAATCCATTCTGCGAGCTTCAATAAGCTTCGAGAACAATTCCATTTTTTTAAAGTGCGACTTTTTCAAAATACATAGCACAAATATCTACAAAATAATGATGTTGATTATCATTATCGTTGGTTCGAATTCCCAAAAAAACATTTCCAATGGAAATTTAGTAACTGAAATATATAAAAGGTGATGTGTGAATCTATAAGACCATCAGTTGCTTTTTCGATTTGAAATTTGAATTTTTTGGCCAGTAAAGGGTTTCAATCTCAAGAATTAGAAGTGACAAAATGGGTTTCATCTACGGTTTGGCTGTGTTCCTGATTATATTTGAAGGAATTGTAAGTACGTTGTTGGTTTTTTTTTATTGCTTCAAAATGAAAACATCCTTTTTCTCACGATCAGATAATCCAATGTGAAGATACTGACCATGAAACCTCACTGAATTGCGACCAAGTTGAATCAAATATTGATATCAAAGAAGATCAACAATTTTTGCCTAATGATTTAATTGAAAAGATTGTCAGTAAGACTGATCTCAAAACGATACATGAGGCCGTACGATCGTATGTAGTTCCTGCCAATAACATCGTAATGAGCAGAATATTACAAGATCATATAATTGACATTGACATATTTGAGCTGCTTCCTGATATATCTGAATATCAAAGAAATGGCGACTTATTCCTCAGGATCTGCAACTATCGAAAACTTGTGCAATTTTTCAATCAATTTGGAGACCAAGTGAAGAAAATCGAAATTGGTTACAATTCCTTAAGTAGGGATGTTCCGCACAAAGAAATTAACCGGAATATTATCCAAAAATGTGCAAAAAATTTAAAAGAGCTGCGGATTGCAGCTCAAGGTGATGGGGGATTTTGGGAAGAAATATCAGATGCAAAAAATTATATAATCTTCCCAGAAGTGAAAAAGTTTCAAAATATGGGTCGCAGCACTCGAAATGAATTCAAATTGAATGTAATATTTCCCAAACTTGAATTTTTGAAGCTGCTTGGACCGGTAGCCGATGCAAATTGCCTGGCAGATGTGAAGGGATTGAAAGAATTAACGCTTGGCACCAGTTCGATAGAAGAATACAAACTTGATGAAATTTTTGCAAATAATGGAAACATGACAAAGATTTCTCTGTCAGCGCCCAATAGGATGGAGACCATGCAATCGATTGCAAAATATTTGATGAAATTAGAAACACTTAGAGTTGGATCTCCTGGTGAAAACTTTATGTTACGAGTAAACAATAACACTGTATATAAACTTCCATCAGTGAAAAACTTTAATATTGTATTTGATGAAATGGACGAAATATTTGGAATTGGAAATTTTTCATTTGATATGCCGAACCTAAAAAAGCTTACCTTGAATGGAAATCAAAGTGATGATCGAATCATTAATTTTATCAATTATTTCAAAAATTTAGAAATAGTGGAACTTTTGTTAAAGAAAGATATTTCCGTAGAATGTATTGGAAGATTACAACACATCAAAGAATTTACGACAACTTTTTATCAAATTAAAATCGAATCCCTGAAAATGATGTTCGAGCAATTCGATGAAAAATCTCAATTGCAAACATTGAAGTTCGTGTATTTTTGTGAATCATCAGATAGAAATTATGAAGATACAATGAAAGAAATCAATGAGCATTTGGAAAAATGTATGAAACCAACATGGACACTATCACAAGAGAAACCGATTGGAACACTTCAAAAATACTTGATATTTAGACGAGAACCAGGCACACACATGTCTTCCAACAAATAAGTGGCTTTCTATCACGATATTTGATTTTAATATGTTATTGATAACTCAAATTGTATTAGTAAAATAAATAAAAGTTTTTAGGCTCAAAATTCGTTCCGTTCAATGTGCTCTCGATAGCTACTGTTATCAATGAGACTTTAACTCGGATTTTCCAGCTATTCCCATTTACCTCTGCACTTATCTCCATTACATGATGCATTTATTGTTTGTTTGTGAGTTTGTGTTTGGCTTCAAGTTTTGCTTTAAAATAAATAAAATTTATGATTTTATGAGCATTGAAAGCTTATGTTTCACTCTACCACCATATTTATGGTCTATGATCTATGATAGATTCTGAATCAAATGGCAGTGAAATTGGAAATAAAGTAAAGCGTTTACATCGTTTTTTTCGCTCATAAGCTATAACATTTCATGATGCTCTTATTTAATGTGTTCTGTGCCGGCCATAATCACTTTGTGTAAAGCAATAAAATCGCTATGGAATTTTCTTCAAACAAAATGAGCTCTCTATTTTACGTTCGGTCAATATATGATGGACCATTTTTGAAATTATAGTAAGAGAATTTCAGAGTTTGTTGACGAACAATGATCACACACGAAATAATTCTTAGTATTTTAATGCTTCGAAGATACTTCGACTCGCTTCAAATATTTGCTCTCAAAATTCACCGAATTTACACTGAAAAAAGTGAACCAAAAAATAGAATGTTTACTATGTTTTCACAGCTCGAGCTAATTTTTACAAGATAAAAAAGGCAAAAATAAAATGAATAAAATTATTATTATCGTTACCCAAATCAATGTCACCCAAAAAATGTAAAGAATTATTAATTGTTATCAATGTTTTTCAATGGAGGTTGAAACATTGATAACAA
>GL501490.1:168671-211622 GCA_000149185.1 Mayetiola destructor | reverse complement strand
ATCAATGTTTTTCAATGGAGGTTGAAACATTGATAACAATTAATAATTCTTTACATTTTTTGGGTGACATTGATTTTTTAGGTGACATTGATTGTTTGGAAAAACTGTCCAAAACGAGCAACTATAAGAATTGACTATTGACTATGTGTAGCAGCACTTCGTAATGTGTCACGCAGCACAAGACTTCCATGTTGGCAGATTTATTTGGCTTTTCTGGTTTCTCCATAATTGGAAAAGTTTTTTCTTCTTCTTCTTTTTTCTCACTTCTTATTATTTCTGTTATACTGTCTGAAATACAATCGCACCGAGTTCGATGCATTTTGCGATGTGACCATAATTCACATGAATTCATGTTCATTATTATTATTATTATTTTCGTTTTGCATTTGGGCGAACGGTTCATCAAATATCTTATGCAAACGAATATTCTTGATTCAAATGGATGGTGGTCGTGTGAATGACGTGCAAGCATTTTCTTCGCGCTGCACATCTGGGCGACGCAACCTTTACATTTTCTCATTGATTTTCAGTCCATTTTTTGTGATATTTGTTGGCCATCTGTCTTTGTCAGTTTGCTCGTTATCTGGTTTGCATTAACATATTTTTGTGATTCAAATGGCAGTGTTGCATACAGTACAGCATGTAACATCTATCTTTCTATTTCTTTTTATCCACTTCACATTTAGAATTCGTTGATTCCGATGGGAGAACATGAACATTCACCACATGGTGACTTCCAATTACTACTATCATTCCTGATTTCAATAGCAATTCCAAATTTTGAATCGAATACATTATTATTCCAAAGAACGAATTTCGCATTCTGCTTCTCAGCACAAATGCATTGAAATTGCGATCCGGCTGAACATTGAACAGTGAATAGCAAAAACTAAATGTGTGACTGACATTTGCATTTTGAATCTTTAATCTTTTTCTATTGATTATAAATGTGTTTGCATCAACTGCAAACTTTTTTTTTTTTTGCCATTTCTGTGCGAAAAGATTTCTAGTTCAATCAATGGTTAATTCATTCTTTTCACCTCCATCGAAATCTATTCCATTATATCAAAGTTCATTCACAAAAGTCTCGATTCATTCGATAAACTATTTGCATGCGAGATGAATGAGAGATTGTGCCCGAGTTGAAGTTCTCAACTCAGAATTGAAAAGTGGATTTAACTTGGATTTATTCTTTGCTTTCAAATGTTCGGAATATTCTCAAACTTATTCAAGTATTTACAAACACTTTTTCAAACAATTAAAAAATTGAAATTAATTTAACTTCAACCACTCACTTTCGCTAGCCAAATTAAGCTTGCGAAATGAAACATGCGGAAAGTGGGAAAAAATTTTGAAACACTTGAAAAAAAATTCAATTTAACAAAACAAACATTCGCACCTTCTTTTCGGTGATCTCCAGAATTTTCATTGCATCCATTCCATAGTATCAGCACCAACATCGGCACTCACAACCGAAACACGAATAGTGAACAATCCGCCTAAGTGGATGTTATGCTTGAACAAAATTAAACTGAAGATAAAAGCGTTCACTGACAAAATTTGAAATTCAAAATAAAATTAAATGGCAAAACGACAATAATAATAATGATCACGATAAAATGATACAAAAATTGAAAAATGAATGAAAGAAAATGCAGCTGTTAGTTGAATTCATATGGTGAATTGTTCGTTGACAGTTAAGTTTATTGTTCGTTTGCTGAATTTGCATTGGAATGCAAGCAGCGGAAAAACTTCCACATTTCAATTGCACAATGAATACAAACAGTTTGCGAAAAGCGGCAACATTTTCAACAAGTACCAAAATTAATTACGTAAACAATGCACAACAAAACATACAATCGTTTCTCCAGAAATTTCGTATTACAGTTGTGACGCCAGACTCTTGTGACCAAACAATCCCAATGTTAAATCAATTATTCCATTTCGTATGTTTCGGTGAAACATTTTAATTTCGTTTTGTTATTTACCGAAGAGAATCTAATTTTTGTTTCATATACTTAGGCACAAACGTGCGGATCGGCTTAAGATGAAAAACGGCCCGATTTTCTTTTAACAGGAATATCAAATGATTCGCATAAAAATTGAATAAAAAATTATGCCATTTCATTCTCTCTGTTTTCGTCTTAAGTCCTAAGTAAAGGTGAAGTGATGCAAGATATGAATTTGAGCAAAACTTTCTGTGGCATTCAGCAATTTTCATTGTTCGTCGAAATTGTCTTCGATACACCATACCGTTCCTTATAAAGAAGCTTAAGATTTACACTGAAATGGACCAGTTCGTATTCATGTGCTCATATCAATAAATGCGGCAACTTTTCAAAGCGTCATGTTCTTTTTAATTCATTGAAAATAGTAAGATTTGCAAAATACACAAACACAAACACATACACACTTTTCTCTTTCACACACAAATGCTATTATCATCAAAGGATATCATTAATAAATAATCCTGTATGGTGTCACATACCGTTTGCCGTGTATAGTGTATAGTGTACAATTTGAGATTGAATTTTATTGCAATTTCGTTTTGAAAGAATAAAGGTCTGTGGAAATGAATTTGTTAAACTCTGTAGTGTGCATTCAATGTTTCATTCTATTTTTTCTTCTGCCATTTCAAAAATGGGTTGGAATTGCTTGAGAATGGTTCAAGCAGAGCGTAGCTGTACAGTGTACACGTATGTCTGCAATTGCAATGTACATGGCACCTGACACATGTGTGTAATGTGTAGTATGCATGTGTACATTTAAGTGCATCATTAAAATTCATGGGACACAATGTTTTTTATTTCTTGTTCACACATTTATTTCAGTATGCATGTGCAATGTGCATTGTGTGCATCCTGAAGTCTCTATTCACTACATGCTACATGTATATCCTACTTTCAACGAAATTAATGAGATAAACAAAAAAAATTGTGATACATTTTCATTTGATGTGGCACAATGTGTAAATGACTGAATGAAATGAAAAACCATCTCAATTGACTTGAGCTGCTACGGAGGAAAAAAACTGTATTTTGAAAGAAACAAACTCTTTCGTTTATATTTATTATGGGAAAAGGTGGTGAAATAGGAAACTGGTTCAGTTTTAAAGAAATCCATAACTTAAACCGAAAATATCCTCGTTTGTGTAAAATGAGTTAAATTCTAATTCAAATAGAGCACGTACCTCGTTTTTGATTCCGAACAAAGATGACCACAAACTATTTATTCTAAATTTTCTAGACCATGTCAAATAAAAGATTCCATTGAAATGAAACAATCATTTCAAATTATTCTTGAGCACGTAGCAATTGATATTTGATCGAAAATGATTCAAAATGTTTGAATTGAAATTCATTTCAGTAATGAATTGAGATCCGTATGCACTGTGGCACAAGATGAAAGGTGAAAGGTAATGATTAATACGTTCAGGGCGAAAAACATCCAAACATCTTATTTATATGAACGTTCAACGAAATAGTCAAAAAAAAAGCCAAATTCACACAAAATATATCAAAGATGTTTCAACAACAAACAAAATCACGATTGTTTCCCAAAAACAAGAGATTTTTTTTCCTCTAAAATAACATAATATTACGTATCCGCAATAACATTCCGAAAATATGAGTACTGAGAAACTTTCGGCATTTGTTTCACCATCATAGCATAATACATAGAGTTTATGAAATAAATTTGTTGTCGAAAGCTTGCGCAATGCGAAGATAACTTCAAGTAGAACGAATGATAATTCTGAGGCAAAAAATAACAGTTTTTTTTTTTTTTGATAAATGTTTGATCTGAAATCTGCGGAAAAAATGTTTTTTTTCTTTACTTCATTCTTGATCAATCGCTCAAAGTGATAGATGAGATGTAAAAATTCTGTTACAGTGAATCGAATATCGACATTGGATTATTATCATTATGAGTATTAGGCATTCATTACATAATAGGAAAGAGCATCTTAAACGGGAACGTAAAGAGAAATATCAAGTGAAGGAATGTTTTTTTTTCTGTTGAATTTTTGCTAAAAAGTTTTGTAATTGGATTTCCAGAAGGAACAACAAAATAGCTTTTGTCAAAAAAAAAACAAAAAAAAACAAAAAAAATTGCGAAAAAAGATAAGAAGAAAAAAAAATGCCAGAAGATATTTTGGAAACGTATTGGCATGGAGCCAATGACTCTTTCTTTAAATATTACGCACAGTCTGCCGAAAGAAATATATTAAATGTAACAAATTCCAATTTCTATTTTTCGGTCATCAAATTTTCAACGGTTGTAAACATTCGTTGTAAAAATTTATTTATTTTCAACTTTACACAGTTTGGTGATCCATTTTTGGCACTCAAATGGTTCAAATATTTTCTCTAAAATAAACTGGATGCATTTACTGTATGTGTGTATGAAAAGAGGGAGAGCAAGGGAAAAAAATTTTTCGAAACAAAGTCTCAACCGAACCAAAGACAAATCAATATAGGGGCTATATTATGTTGTAATTTTGTGCACATGGTGCTAAGTAAGTGAACATCATAGAAATTAAGAAACACAAAAAAAAGAAGAAACAAAAAATACAAGAAACAATATCAAGCACAATGACACCGAGAAAAAAAATGCGACGATAAAGAGAAATAACATCCGCAAAATGTTTTATGTTTAGTTTTCACAGTTTTTCCCTTTCGATTTATGAACGAAAACGACCATTGTCAGTAATCAAGCAAATTTAAAAGCTATGAATTAGGAAAGAAGGCAACCGCATCGTTCGCGTATAATGTAAACCGTTCGGGATAAGCAAAAATTATTACCACAATTTTCATGAATGTATCAAATATGCAAACGGAAAATTTGTCTCGTATATTTTGTCGCTTTCAATAGCAAATTGATGAAAATAGAAGTGAAAAACTTGCAACAACCCGCATCCAACGCAGTTTAAGATTGTTTTTCATCATTTTCCTTATCTGCCATATGTTTCAGTTTCGGATTTAAATTCAGTTTCGGTTTTCATCAAAATAATCCACGGTGGTTTTTGTCATGACGTATTTCTACTGTTGCTCTGCTTCTTTCCCATGTTCTAAGTGAGCATTGTTTTCGAACAAAAGATTCAGTTTGATGCATCAATGAGTCGCAACTTGCGACAAACACCGTTCGATGGAGGGAACACTTTTCTTTGTCTTTTTTATTTTTCTTTTCTCATCAATTATTTGTTCGTTTTAGATTTCGTTTCGGTGATTTGGTGTGGCCCTTCTTATGTTTCCCGTGGCTAAAAAGAATGCTGAACTTTCAGTGGAAAAAAGAAAATAGACCAAAACATGTTTGCAAATATCAATAATATTTTTTGGTTTAACGGTCCTTGGCGCTATCCGCTCCAAATCTTTCTTTGCCTTCCTATTTGCATTTAGTTTCATTTCCGGTTTCATTTTTATTTTCATTTGAATAAAATTTCGTCGCTTGCAACAGCCATAAGCAATCAGTATTTTCGAGTTCTTTTTTGACTACTTTCTTCTTTCTGCTTACTCGTTTCGATCAAATATTCACCAATTCACTGTTATTCACATGTTTAAGGAATATTTCATTTTTTCCTAGAATGTTTTGCATAAACACTTTATATGTTTTTCCTCTTCTTCTTCTTCTTCTTCTTCTTCGTGAATTTATCGTGCCGCTCTCGAAGCGTCCTTTTTGCGCTTCATTCAAATTAAAATTCCAAAACAGCGAAAGATTGTAGTCTAACTTGGACATTTATACGAAAGATACAGTCTACGTTGGAAACTATTGATTTATTGTGAAGTGATGGAAAGTCTGAGCAGCGCTTTGAGACGAAAGTTGAAGAAAAATAAAATAAGTATTAGGAAAATTGAAACGCACGCTTCAATCCATGGTGCATGGGAAAAACTTGATAATATTCAGCGTTCAGCATTTGAAATATGAATTCAAAATGTTGTAGCAATAAAATGGAAAAAAAAGAGTCATGATCTCATTTTGAGATTCTCGTAGCTTCAATGACGATTGCCCCTTTTGACATAATCTATGTCAATTTTCCCTTGTGGATTCTTTGTCGTCTTTTAATGAATAAACAATATGCTTCTTGCACTTATTTTCATTCATTTTTCTCATTGTGACATTTTCATTTGAAAAACATTTTGGAAACTAACATCTGCACTGAATGTTCCATCGGATTTTAATAGTTTTCGGAGAGAAGAAAAAAAAACATGTGAAATTTAATATAAATTTGTATTGTGTTCAAATCCTTTGCGTAAGCTTTATAGCTGTTATGCATTTTTTGATAACATTTTTCGAGCATAAAATATATTCCATTACAATACAAAATTCGTAAAATAAATAATTTGCATAGATTCACTTCACAAAGCTTCAACTTGAACGGAATGAGAATATGCCAAAGAATGAACGTCATCACGCTTTGAATCCAAACAATTCCAGATACCAAAATACACACACACATGCCAGAAGTGAATCTTCTTTCTGTTTCTCATCTGACGGCCGAGTATATGTGTTATATGTGCGCTTGTGCTGTCGCCCAGTAGCTTATTTAACAGACATAATGGAAAAATGGAAAAATGGAAAAATTCCTCTTCAGCTGTCTTATCTGGTGATATGTAATGTGGATGTAATGTGTGGCATCTCGAACATTTCGGTTTTATCTTTTTTATTTGATTTTCTATAGTACACTGGTATAAGTGTAAAGCTTCAAAACTCTTTTTTTCGGTTTTTTCGGTTTCTCATGATATTTTAAGAATACTATATATTTGATTGTCAATGATTGGTCGCGAATAACGTAAAATGCAGCGAAAAATGTGGCATTATTATATTACATTTTGAAAAGAAAAAATTTCATGAATTTCATTTTCGTTTTTTTATAGTCAGACGATTTCATAGAATTATACAAACGAAATTCAACGTTAGAATATTATTGATTATAATAACGGAGGTCTACTAAAGAAAAAACGGAGGAAAAAATGTAATCCAAAATTGGATTTCTTTGGGATTTCAATCGGTTTGAAATCTCGGCAGATTTCAAAGTTCTTTTCAAGACTTTTGATTAACCGATTAAATACAAAATGCTTTTTAAATCGGCCATAAATAAAATTCTAACTTTGAGAAAATGGGCATATGAAATACAATTCAATCCCTTCAATCTAAAAGAAAATATCACAATTTAAGTAGTTTGAGTGAGATCTTACTTTTCCTATCTCGCATTTCGTATGCCGTATGCCGTATGCAGATTCAAAGTTTGAATTGATTCAACTAAACTCACATTTAAATGACAAATTATTTCCAGATAAACTGTTGTAGATTAGACAGTGAGCATAATAATAAATCATTCAATCAAAACATTTCAGTGTGAATCAAATCGAGGAATATCAACTCCAACCATTTATGGGCTCATTACCATATTCAAATATTACCATTGTCAACATGAAATCGATCGTTATTCAGTCACAGAAAATTCACAAAATTCCATTGAAATGACGAATTTTATTATTAACTGGGCTGAGCTCCATAAATAGATGTAGACATTTTCCATATTTTTACAATAGCATTGCTATGGCAGTTGAAAATTGACGAATATTTTTGCGCAAATCAAAATTGACGACTTCCGCATGTAAATGACTTTTTTGTGTGCGTGTATGAATATCATCTGTATGACAAAATCCAGAGAGACCATCAATATATTGTTTCTTGTTTCATTCTTGATGTTTTGCCTCTCTTTTTTTTCATGCAATGGTCCAGTAAAGAGCTTTTATGGGCCACGCAATCGAACAATTGTGTGGTATCAACTTTCGACCCATCGACGTATGTAACTGTCGCTAGCAACAAAATGCTAGAATATCCATTTTCGCAAATAGAAATTGGATTTTTTGAATGTAATAGATCCATAAATATTCCATGTTATTGTTTTTAGAATAAAAGAATGAAAACTTCGAATCAATGATGTGTGTCGTGCTGAGTTAATTTTGTATTACGTTGAGCGACTGGCAGTCTGGAGTCTGTATCAAATATTGTGTCTGTGATTTTTCATTCTTTAGATTTTCAATTTTTTTTTTTATCCGTTTGTCAATTATATTGAATAAACGAATCAATCCATGTTCAAGTCGAACATTTGTGCATGCGATATCCATGAACAGTAAACTGTTTAACATTATTGATGGATCCTTATTAGCACTTACCATTCGACAAATAGTATGCACTCGATGTCCCCGAAAAAATTCGATCCCGATTTATTCAAAATTCAAAAGCAAATAGCATAACGAATTGTAAGCGGATTTTCTGATAGAATTATTTCAATGACATCTTTGTTATTATAGTAAAGTTTTCTGTTCGGTTTGGCGAAAAATGCTTTAAAAACGGATCGAAATGGGAAACAATGTGAACGAATGTCGAAATGTTGCAGACTCAGCGCTATGGAATCGGCAACGTAATCCAAACGAAAACCATCATAAACGTTAATAAGTTTCGGTTGATTTGTTCGCTTGACATGTGAATGGAATGAAAATAATCAAAATAATTCGAACGCTTCTGCACAAAATTCTAAACAGATTGCGAAAAAAAAGAAAACTTTGGATAATCGAATTGAACAGTTAACCGTTCAAATCAAATTGTTCTAATGTGTGACATTGTGTCGCCAACGCTCGTTTATTTCGCTCGTTCTTTTTCCATTTGATTCGCAAAAAAAAAAAAACATTTTGAGCTGCAATTATTAGTTACTAATCGAAATTGACGAATTGAAACTGTCTGATGTTTTCTGTGTGTATTGACTATGTATTATTGTATTATACTATACATTCTCCCACACGGCTACCATCGACGGTTTTATTTAGTCGGAATTGAACTCAAATTCATTGACGTCAATTTCAATTTTGCTACAGAACGGAATGATGAACCATTAATTTGAGATATGGTTCTGTTCAAAAGCAAGAGTCTCGCATCAAATTTTACCGAAATGAATCCGAGCAAATGCGCAGGATATACACTTTACACATAACACAAGTCAATATTTAACGATCTACGCATCGTTTCATTTGATGGAACGTGAATTTGGTTTGTTTCTAAAAATCCTTTAATCCCAAAATGAAATTTGAAATGAGACAAATTAGGATTTTTCGTCGAATTACTCACAAAGATACGGTTGAAGGCCGCAAATTCAAACCATCACATGCATAACATACTGCAATTCGCATCACATTTGAGTTTAATAAAGAAAGAATGTCGTTCATTTCAATTCAGAAAAATGTTAACTGGTGAACTTGGAATTTATCTAGTGGAAAAATGAAAATACAAAAATAGCAACGTTCCTACAATAATTTCAGTTCACTTCTAGTTCTAAATTCAAAAACTTTGTTAATCGCAAACTTCTTGACGATCAAAAGTGACATTTTTCTTCTATATTTTTTTTTTTTTTTGAATAAAACAGAATTTTCCAGTTGAACAATTTCATTTCATTGAACACAGAAATGAAAGACACAAATATAAATAATGATTATTTAAGTTGCTTTTGATATTTCTTACGATAATTCTGATGTTTTATGTCCATATCAGTCGATGTCGACGAATGGCTATCCAGGCGTTTTGCCTTTTTATTCGAATGGCAAGAGATCAGAATGCACAATTTATTTGGTTTGCACTTACCTGTAATGTAAAGAAGAAAAGAGAGAAAAATTATTCACAGAATTGAATGGATTAGTTTTTTTTTGGAATAAATGGAATTTTACGTTCGACAAAATTGAGAAAAAGGGAACATTTTCTTTTTGGCATCGAAAGTTATGGGTACATCTTTGTGGTTGTGCCTTTCCGATTTGAAAAACTTCCGTTTAAGATGAGATAACTTTTTCAGATTTTGTTTTTTTTCTTTTATTTTTCAAAAATAAAGTTTTTTTTTATAAAGACGTTGCGGTATCAACATTTCACAAAGTTCAATTATATTTCTGTGAAATGCAATTCAAAATGCGTTTCAGTTTCCATATTCATTGAAAATGAGCAACGATTCCTAATCAGACTGGATGGAAACTGTGAAACTCATTTAATTACATTGCTCGTGCAAGACGAACAACGAACGACAAATGGCACTTTGGTTAAATTATGAAAATGATACGCAATAAAAAGTGGGATATCACTTTCTATTTGGTGTCTCGACAGTCGACAGCTCACAAAATCCTTAAATTGAAATGCGCACCAGACTCAAGATAGTGCTAAACAAGCCAAGCGGCATTATTGTTGGAACAATAGAGTAATACATATTGCATTTTCATTCACTTTCTGTCCGTCATTATTATTATAATCGTTATTTTTGATCTATTTTTCCATTGGTCGCCTTCTTTCTGTATTGCACTATGCATGATGGTACTAGTCTGTTGCTCAAATAAAGGCAAACGACCTAGATCATAAAAATAAAACTCGAATCAAATCTTTTTACCAGTTATTCATGGGACACAATTTGGTCAATAATAATAATAATAATAATAATAATTATGAATAGTTCTTTGCCGTCAGTCGCAACACTCCCCCAGATGCATTCGAAAATGTGTGAACATAAAAAATATGAGCTATAAATTGCTAATTTCATTCAACTCCAATGTTTGACCATTCAGTGGTATATTTGTTTGATATTTTTGTAATAGCCATACCATCGGATGGTGATTCAACAAGCCATTATTCTAGTTAATTGATCTAATTTAAGACTCAAATTTCACCATAAATGCACGTCGGAATATTATCTTTTTCGTAATTCTGAATTTTCGAAACGATTTTAATCTTATAATAATAAGTAAATATTATTATTACTAGAAAAGTTTCCCCAGCTTGGAAAATGAGCATGCATTCGATCAAAGAAGCTTTTCTCCAGTCTCTAGGTTGTCTGAATTTTTTTTGGAAAATTCCCCGATCCGAACTGATTTGACTAATGAGGTGTTATTTTGACAAATATATGAAAAAGAAAACTTTGTATCATTGCTATTGGCTTATATTCACGAAACATAACTTTTAGAAACAGAAAACATCAAATTTTATTCGTAAAACTGAATGATATGAACTTGATAAAAGTTTGAACATTCTTATTCAACTTGAAGCACATTGTTAACAAAAACAAAAAGTAAAAAACATTACGCCATTCATTGCATAGACAACTGCTTGTTTGCTTGTTTACTTGTTTGTTAGTTCACTGTTAGTAGTTCATTGCATTCGAACCAAATGGCGCAACAGTTAATTGAGCGGATGTGTATGTATTTCAAAGGTCAGGTCACAAGTATGAGGAAAAATTCAACACAGCCAATGACCTAATTTATACAAAGTGTAAAACTTCAAAAGAAAAATAAACTCATTTCCATCGACATTTATTTATTCAACGGTTTTGTTCGGTCAAATTGTTATATTATTATTTCTTATGAAAAAAGGAAAACGAACCATGTGAAAAATACTTTGATTCATATACTCAACATTCAGAATATACTACATATTACACATTGGTATCAAATGCATCTTATCGAGGAATAATGAAATCTCACTAAAAAGCCTTGAGCCTTGTGAATATTATAATAATAATTTATGTTTTCTTCGCCCAACAAAAGCAAATTAAATCCATGAGTAGAGCTTGTTTTTTCGTTTGTTTGTTTAATTAGATTATGCTGCTGACATTCAAATATCGGTGTGAATGTCAGAAACACGCATGAAAACATGCAAATTCACTTAAATCGAAACGTTTGAAAATGTTAACAATGCTGAGCTCCGATGTCCCCCAATTGTAAATGCGTATAAGAGTTGTCTGTTGTATATGCATACAAGAGGTTCCATTTAATTTTATCATGCGTTCACTTTGGAATTCGGCTTCACTTTGAAAGCTGAAACCATGAGAATGGCAGCCGAACTCTTTTACGTATCATGGTTTTGGTGATGTCGGGCTTGGAATAATGTTCACTCAACGTAATACATATATTAAAGTTCATATATGAACATTAAACATTATGCATATAGCATATAGAATGTACAATGAACAGAACTATACTATAATTTCATTAACGATCCGAAGCTCTAATTACAGCGACAAGTTAAAGGTAATTTATAAAATTATTGAATTATTAATTATAATTATTATGATATGAGCTCAGCATTAAATGCTTATGTTTTGCCATTCGCACAGTTATCGATTGACAGTTTGTGAGATGAGACGATGCTTCGAAAATTTATTTCACATTGTTATTTTCTCACAACAATAGTTGTGATTGCCATACATTCTAAATTTCGAATCTGAAATTTTCACACTGATTTTATTATCATGTAGATACAGTATATGCAGGATTAAATACAGGCATACTTTAGCCATTCAATGGAGCATAAACAACAAATTCGAAAAGAGCGTAAAAACAAAAAGTGTCAAATCAATGCGAAAAACTTTGTGCAATAATGAATAACGAAAAAGTGTTGAGAATTTCTAGCATCTAATAACAAATGGCACAATCATTATGTACTAAACTCAAGCCATGCACAATATCACATTCATGGTGAAATCATTAATTTTACACCCTTCTTGTGTTCATGCAATGTTCCCGTGTGTTCAGATCAATGCTGAATGCCAAGTGTCGAGCATACTTTATGTGAACCGTATGATGAAGAAAATCAATGTTTGAAGTTTTTTTGCGGGCATATAGCAGATTTATGTTGCCATGCCCATTTATATGAAATATCTAAGTATGAACATCCAACAGAGATACATGAAATTGTGAATGCTGTGAAGAGTGAACAACAAGCCTCGCAAAAGACAAAATTAAAAGGCTCATAATGCTTGTTACAATGGAAAATCGTATTTCTTTTTCATGCTGTGGCTTTAAGATTTGAGAAACACGAGGAATTCGTAAATTAAAATGGAATGTATGCACCGAAAGCCATACTGATGTACTGTGTATTTAGTCTTTATTCAACATAAAAGATGGAACACGATGTCAATAACAAACAGAATGCGGTGAAAAATAATAAAAATAAATTGATTTTTGTGAAACTTTTTTTTGATGTTAACAAATTTCAATCGCAGTCTGATTGCGTCAAAAATACGAATATGTGCTGCGTCCACAGAGAAACGGTTCTCGTTGGCATCGTTTTCTACAGACTATAATGGTAATGCAGAATTCGACCGGCAGAGGCAGCACATATTCGGAGATTTTGACATCTCCATAAGAAACAATGTAAAACAATTTCTATGCTAGCGCGCAGTGATTTCAATTCATACTTGAGTCTATATAGCCAATTCCAATGAATCATATATCGAAGCTGACAGCATTTGGAATTGGAAAAAGAAAAATGGTGAAAATAACTCTGGATATGAGCGAATCTGTGGCATATGTAAAGGATGTAATGAATGAAGACTAAAATGTTGCAAATCAAAATATTCTGGAATCATTATTTGCTATTTGCTTCCTGAAATATGTATATTATACACCGTGACCCCGAGCTCTCTCAAACATAGTCAATGAATCATCCGATCGCTTTGTATGGCTCTCAAACGATCGCGAATATTTCAATAAATTGTATTTATAAAATTCATTTGGCAGAGGGCAGAGAGTCTATTTCCTTTCAATTTCCATATGTCAAACGGCATTCTTTCGCAAAACAATAATAATATTGCGAATTATTCTCAACGTTTTGACCTTGCCAATTGAAATTCATAACCCCTTACATTCAAGCATGATTTTATATGAAAAGTACACACAAATTGAATTCATTTCGATTGATGTTGAATTTTGAACTTATGTATTATGTATGACTTTAGCATTCAGCATGTAGCAACGCATCAAAAAGTTGAAATTATACATCAATTCGGGTTTGTTTTGTCATTTTGAGCTTCAATTGTTGCGTGTTTACTTTCGCTTGAATGATTACATTGGATTCTTGAACCTTTTGGCTTCTTTTCCGTATTCCGTGAACATTACAACAGAAAGAAGAAAAGAAAAAAAAAATGATGATGAAAGTATGACTTTTTATTTTCTCTCATGGGAATGGAAGAATGGCATACTTTTGTATTTATTTTGTATGAAGAATGGAAAAAAGGAATGAAATAAAGAAAAAAAATGCAAACAACGTAATGTAATATTGTGGTATAAAAAGCATGACAAGATGAAATATGGGATAAAAAGTCTTCACTTAACATTGAGCACTGAACACTAAAGCGTTGTAAATGTTACATTTTTGTTCGTGCTGTGTCCAAAAATCAACTTACATTCAGTCAATGTATGTTTTACACACTCACTTATTCGCCGAAAAATAATGTTTACTGATTCAGTCAGCCGCTTGACGAGTTATTGTTTGTGTAAGCGCATGACATTCCATCATAAATTATGAAGCTACTGATTTGAAATGAAAATGCTACGCGACATATACACAGTTAATAATAAAATCATTCATGTGAGATGCGTATTTTTGTTTTTTTGTTTTTTTTTTTTTCAAAAAATTGGTAATTGCCCCTCAATTCTATACGAATCGGCAAATATTCAACAATTTTCCCCATTCAGCAATAATTTTCATGTCAAATACTATTCGAATAAAAACATCAAAAAAAATGCATCAATGATTTCCATCCATAAATACATGTTCATTGAATTGCCGGTAACTGATTTTGATTCCCAGGATCATTAGCTCGTATTTGTCAAGAATTCGGGTGAAATTGTGCAAAAAATGACATTGTCGCTGTTAATTGCATGTAAAACAATTCTTCTCGAACATAATACAAACTGATGACACTTTGCGGCCTCAAATTTTAGGACCATGTGTCACATTCACGACAAAAAAATATATCAATAAACGAATATTGATGAAACATAATATTCGGGCTGAGACGCATTCTTTGGCTGAAACACAAAATCTATTGATTTAAATTAACTTTTTCCAAAAGTCTTGCGCTCAAATTGCGTATCATATGTTTCACCGACAAACTTAATTTACGTTTGTATTTTCATCCATTGTGTGAACGACGTTCATTCAACGTCATTCATAACATCAATGTGCCAAAACTCAAAAACCGAATCATTTTGAACATTGAAAAATATTTCGGTGAGCAGCTAGCAAGCATTCAATTGTACATCGTGCACCGGATTCCACCATCATGAATTCATTTCCATTAATGCCATTAGGCAGGACTTTGTATTCGGTATTTTCATTTTATATTCGTTGAATCGTTCTATTCACATTCTGATGAATGGAATACTTTTTACACTGTAAATATTTGAAATGTTTGAAATGAAACCCATTAACATGATGAGCCCCACCATAGCCGTTATAATAAAGTACATTTTCTTTCTGCCTTCTTCGCTTTTATTCGGATTGAAAGTTTAATCTGCAACAATAAATTCATTTGAATGTTACTATTTCTTAATCATTTTAAACACAGTCAAATGATTTTATTTGGTTTGGAGCTGTAAAACGAGTAAGTACATAGAACATAATTCAACAGCAACAATCACCTGCCTGACGCAATAAATGAGATATGAATTCATTTTCTAGAATTTTTTTTTCTCTTGTAGAAATTTTTTTTACCTCAAAATCACCTGGAGCCTGCTATTGTGTATCATATGTATTACATATTACATATTACATATATTCAAAAACACGTATCCTGGTACGTGCCGAAAATGAAATTTCTCATTTTTCATTACTGTTTGTGATTTATTTCATAATAGAATATCCATCAGGATTTCATTCAAGGAAATTTAACGCTGTGGGCAGTAAGTCCTTCATTCAATTTTTATTTTTCAAGAATCGACCGAACTAAGTTATGTGCAAGTGACAATAAATCCATTTAGCAACTGAATCAGGAAATTTGAATGCTTTGAAATTGTGTCTCATTAAATTAGAATCGATGCTGTTGGAGGCGTGCACATAACTTGAACCATTTCATTTTTTTTATTTCGAATACGTGCCGTAAGTAAACGATAAATTAAATTTTGGGGATTCAGCGAGCGTTAGCCCGTTCGATACCTTTGTCCTTCATATAAAAAGTGTATGATCGTTGGTGAGCTGAAAAATGCAAAATGGAAGCTCATCTCGTTTAAAAAATGCCATAAATAGACGTTTTTAGTGTGTTTATAGTGTCAGTTATGCGGTTGACAGCAACAATAGAAGCCAGAAGTGCATTTCGATTAGCATAGTGCTTTGCGAGTGTGCGTGTGTTACCGGTGCATTGAAAATGCCAAATAGATTGTCACGTCATTTACATTATTCACATTTTTGCGATTACAATGTAAATTTATTCGAATGAACGGAACAATTCCAACGAAACCACAGACACATACAAACCATTTTCATTATTGTCTCTCAAGTACTGAAAACACTGAACACATCGGAATTCAGCTAAAAAGCACGTTCTTTGCCCAGCTTTTGATAAGAGAATAACTGACAAAACCACCCGACATGATGGCTTACATCCAATGTGGATGATAATAAAAATGAAAAGAGAAAGCGCAATAGAGAAAGAAAAATAGATTCTATACTATTGAATTAAAATTCAAAGGAACATTCACCAAACCGAACACCGTAGAACAAACAATCGGTGACATAAAGTTCATTATTCACCTGGCACCATCGCCGGAATCTTTTTTCATTTCTTTCCTGTAAAAGTTTCAACAAAAAAAAAAATCCAAACACTTGACACAAATTCAACTTAAACAGAACTGGTTTGGTAAAACTCATCAAACAAATTGATCTTTCGAACCGAATCAATAAATTTCAATGGCTTCGATGTCTCATTTTGAGAGACACGAATGAAAGTTTAAGAAAATTGATAGACTTGTTTCAATTGAGTCTCAGATTCGGTTTAAATCAATAGATAAAATATTCATAATGATTAAACGAAAACATTTGAGAATTTAAAAAACTTCGATCATTGCACAAACTTTTTCGTATGTTTTATTTAAAAAAAAATTTTGCATTCAGGCACCGTCTGAAGCAATAGCTCATCTATTGTTTTCGAAGTTTTAAGTCTATATGAAACAACGAATATTCATATGGATGAGCCGCCTATGAAATTTGTTCTCAATTCAACTGTTCTGCAAATAAATAATTCAAAAATAATATTAGACAAAAAGCAATTTCCATATTTTGTATTGCATATCGTTTAATACACGTCATAACGAATTCAAATTAGAGGATAATTTTCAGTATAAATGTTCTTGAGTGGGCCCACGAAATAATAGTAGGTATCTTTTCAACATGCAGAAAATAACAATTTTTGGTAAACATATCTATAATTCTTCATAGTTCCGCATATTTTGAATTTAATTTTTCCTTTTAATTATTAAAATAATTTGAAAATATTTTTTAACAGTACTCTCGGCTCTAGCGGCTCTAGCGGCTCTGGCATCAGCCAATTCATTCCGCTTAGGAGCGAAACCTGTTAAAACAAATTTGGATATAACAGAAATCATCGATCTGCTCTCAAGCATTAGTCAAATTGATGCGAAAGTGATCGACATTTTTATTGAAAAGCAAAAAATATGCCTCGCTGAACCAATTGTCATTTTTGGAGAATCATTGTCAGTGACCGATATTATCACGCTATTTAAAAAAATTGGCGAAATAGACTGGAAATCCATCGCGCCATACTTCGAACAAGAAAGGATATCAAAAAATGATAACGTGAATGTCAATGGGAAAAAAGTTAATATACCGCATATCATTAAATTAGCTGAACGTATCAATCAATTCGACTGGCAATCATTCAACTTAAATTTCGGTAAACATATTTTTATTTCGAATCAAAGTCATATTTAATGTACAGAATATCTTCAAATTAGCTGAACGATTCACTGAAGTCGACGACTGGCATTCATTTACCGCAAGTTCTGGTAATTATATCTGAACAAATCCATAATTGCCGACAATTCCATAATTCAAGAAAGATTTGCTCATTTTCCTCTCTCTTTCTTTCGTTTCACAGATGAAAAGAAATCTCCCAAAAAGAGAAACCACCACAACTGTAAACATTGTACCCATGGATGCGATTGTAATATGCAAAAAGTGCTTCAAGTAGTGGCCCGTATAAAAAAAAATCAAATGGGATGAATTTGAAAGAGCGATTGCAGAAAAGAAAAATTGAAATAAAACAATAGAACAGGAGGCAAAAAGACACCGCATCACATTTAATAATATACAGCACATGCTTTTTATAGCCAAACTGACTTACACATTAAAAATATAATAAATAATAAATAATTTGTAGCATCATCGCCTGATATGTACGTGATTTTTTACTAATTTACAGCTCCAAAACGAGTCAGAAAATTCCAACGGCCTAAGACCAAAGTGAGACAAGCCGAATGGAGTCGATTTAATAATAGATCACATGTACCGACCCGAGACGCGAGACCCGAATAACATATAATTTTGGCTGGCTGTCACAAAACTATATTATTTTTTGCAATTATTCGATTTAAAACAATTCGGTGCATGCAACCAAAGATCTGCTTCCATTTAACAAGCAAATGCCACATTTTTACTTTTTTATGCACTTAAATAAATATTTTCATTATTTCGGCTATAGCTATGTTGTGAGAATACAAAAAGACAAAACGCAAACATTCAGATTAAGGGGGGACAATATTGATGAACGTGCCATAGCATGAGCGACAAATATTTTGTAAAGTCTGAGTCTGAGTTCTGAATATTCATTTGAAAAAATAGAATTTGAATATTCGAAATTCGAAATGGAAGCCATTGGTTGCCAGTTTCCATTACTCAATGGCGTCAATTTTTACAAAAATTGTTTTGGAATTTTTTTAAGAATTGTATTTTCATTGCTTCAATCATTCATCATAAATTATAACTGAACAAAACTACATTCGGATATATCTGGATATAAAGAACTATGAACAGGTCCGTAAAATGTGATTTCTTCCAGAAAATTCAGCTCAAAGTGCAATCGGATATTTGTTTTTGCATTCTTCATTTATTTCACAATTTTCATGTTGAACATTTGAGACAACTTTAATACTTTCGGACATAGAAAAATGTAATTCATTTTGACGAACCACAAAATGACTGTTGACTAAAGTTTGCCTCATTGCGGTATAGACAAAAATGTTCTCGACAATACAAAACTTTGATGGAAATGTTGAATCGAAATTTAATTTATTTTCATCTTTTTCGAATGCAAACTTTTTTTTTCGATCTGCTTTGAATTAATGATTACGATAAGCAGTGAGCAGCATGTATGCATATCGAAAGATTTCCCACTTTTTATGCGTACATATTCATTTTTTTTAAATTTTGAATTTGGTTTTCAGTTTGAATGTATTCTCACTTTTGGATGAAGTATTTTCAAATAACTTGAATCGATTTTTTTTGGATTTCTTTCTTTTTTTTCCTTTTTCTATTTTCCATTTCAATGCACGGAGCATGGAGTTTACTTACTTTCAATTTACATGCAATTCACGATTGTTACGAATGCTCGTTAAAACAAGCAATGCTTCATTGAATATTGAAAAGTTTTGTTACAAAGTCTCAGCAATGGAAACTAACAGAAAGCAGAAAGAATAAATTCGGAAATGAATTGAACAGAAAAACACCGAAATGTTGTTTATTTGTCATGCCGCAAATATTTGCTCGTTTCGAATTCGTAATGAAGTAACGATTGAAACATTGAAACTTAAAAACTTATTCAAAAAAAAATGAAAAACTATTGTAAGAATTGAGAATCATTTGCTTTTGCGTCTTTCTGTTTACTTTTTAGCTTGACAATTCAAGCCATTCGATTATTCAATGTTCAAAGATTCGCATCATATATAGAAAGCACACCGACAAACAAATTTTGAGTATTTGTATTTTATTCAATTCCTTAAACAATCTGATGTATGGCATATGCCTCGGGATGTGGTGTGTAATCTGAATGTTGTCCAAAATGCATCCCATTGGATTGTAAACAAATCTTTTCTCATTTGATATGTATTTCAATTGTAATGCTCAATTTTATGGTATTTCTTCAATTAGATTTGTTCATTTTGTTGTGAATCAAAAACTGAAATTTTTTCCGGAACTTGAATGTCAGTAAAAAGATACGATTGTAATATCAAATTTACCAGGTCAGTATGACGCCGAATGTGATGGATGATGATGATGATGTATTTTTAGATGCGTTGAATGGCTGCCGCATTGAAAGGTTAATGAGCTGTAAATTATAGGCCTAGATTTTATCGATCTTTTGATTTTTGCCGCCTCAGCTCAAGAATATTCGAAACATCATCTAATCGTAAGCAAAAGAATCAATTCATGCATTTTATCAATTTTTCGATTTTTGTATTTCTATATGAGCTATAAAATTAGCTCCCGCGCCTAGAACAAGTGTCATAGAATTGCGTTGACGAGACTGTGAATGATTCTAAAGGATGAAATTAAACGATAAGAAACTGAAATTCAGAAGCAAAATGCCAAGAATAAAATCAATTGATTCGTAAATATTGCGAGTCAAAATCATTGAACTGAAAATTCAGTACAACAAATTGACATTCCATTACATTCGCTTTGAAAATGGATATGCTGTGTGATTTGCGCTCTGTGTCACTGTTTCATTATAACGATTCCGTACGATGAACGGCACTGACGCAAAATACAAATATCATTTCGTTGAACGAAAAGAACAAATGGGAAACATGAAAGCGATAACGAAATAATAATAATCATTTTTGACGGGCTGTCAGTTGGCTCAGTCCAAAATAAAATGAGCTTTTTTTTTATATAATAATGAACACATAAAGCGATGAGTCACCTGTCATAATGTCACATAATACTATGTACATTCTAAACCAAATTGATGCGAAAGCCTAAACGAGGCTGCGAATCATTGTAAACAATTTAAATTCGAAATTCGATTGAATATTCAATAAAATCAATTAATTTGCGTTTACTTTTAATTATTGTTGTCAAAATGTGAGGAAATTTACAACGAATAAAATTAAAATTTATCAAAAATAAAGGAAATAATCATTGTCGGTTATCTGTGCACATTGCACGTGCACCGTGCACACTCATTAGTCAATTTCAATTTTCTGTTTGGATTAATTTTACATGTTCGATTAAAATTCCATGTGTTTTTAGGCTCGTTTTATAGAAAAATTTGCTAAATTCACTATTGTCGCATTGTGAATGTGTTTGATTTACACTTCAACACTGTCTGTTTAACACTTTACCACAATTCATTGTGATAATCATTTCGATCAAAATGGATGCGATTATCTAAATTGTTTTCCACCGAAATTCAGATCCACACTTCAGTTTTGTGTATATTTCATTTTGGTGCTTTTAAGAGAAGTCAAAGTTTTTTGAATGGATTCGATCGACCACCCAAGGGCTTGTTAAATGAAACCGATCCGATAATCGGAGTCTGGGCAAATGAGCTTGTATCATTTTCGATTTTCAATTGGGTGAATGAGATTAATGTGGTGCTATGCATGTGACTCCGAACATCAAATTCATGTTTGATGCTCATTTGTTTCCGATCGATGTACAGCCCAATGGAACAAATGCTCTCGTGTTAAGCTCAAATCGTATTTTCAAACTCTACAATTCCAACCAAATTGTGATGGTGGTTTGTCGATTTATTGTCGTGGAAAATATGTTCCAAAGAATGCTTCAATTCAATATCATTCGAAATGCATGGAATGGAAAATTTTGGGTAAACATTGAATCATTCAAATTCAAATGGGTTCAATAAGCGATGCATACAATACATGTTTATTCGTATGTGTTAGACATTGTTGAGGTTTGGCCAATTTGCAAATGAATTTCAAATCGATTTTATGCAATTTCCATTGCTGTATTTTATTTTATATATCACCAACAAATCGAAATTTGCACATCCGTGACATTGCAATACGGAAATTTACATTGTAAAATGTTCGCCAAATAATGTGACTCATAAAATTATGTTCAATTTGATTTTGCATTAATTATTTTCAGATTTTATGCATCCGATATTTCGTATTATTGGAAATCGGCAATCATTTTCGTGTGTTTTTTTTTTCGTTTTCGATAGAGATTTATCGCTTGAGTGCATTCTGTGTATTAAAGTTGCAAATAAATATACAGAAGAATATGTGCTTGCATTGAATGAATATTTCATTTTGAACAATGGACACTGGACCCAAATAAATATCCACTTAGTTGAGTTCCATCAAATGCATTCGATTTGAAAACAAAATACACATTCATTGACAGTCCACATCATATTCATGCCGCATTCTGCGTGAATTTTATTTTTTTTGATGAAACTCATTCCTTTATATAAAAATGCAAAATCATGGTATAGATTCAAAATAATGTTTTACGAGGGAACGCATTGGCGAACAATAGCCTTAGACCATGTCATAGTTCATTGTTGATTCAGTTCAACAATGAAATATGTATTTTCAAACGAACCAAACAAATGAATAAATGTGTAAACGAGATTGAGAGAATGGAAGATTTTCTTTTGCCCTCAGCATACACACAATACACAATTCAATAATTATCGAACCATTCGAATAGCCACAAAATCCAAAGGAAAATAATGTATTTTGCATGCGATTGTGTGGATCCATTTTTGATTGTGAGCAGCACAAGTTAGTTGATTCGTCGAAGTTGAACGACCGATACATTAAGCACCCATAAAAATATCGATTATAATGGATTTGCGTTAATCTCTTGCCAAATATTTTTCCAATATTTATGGTCAATGGTCAATGTTCAGTGAAAATCAACCATCGAAAGGCTGAATAAGTGATTTCGAATTTTTCACTGAGAAAAATCCATTTTCATCCACAGAATTCCATATAAAATCATTAAATAAAAGAAAAAAATATATATATTTTTATAGCAGCTCAATGTGGCTTGTCGCATCGATATACGATATAGATAATGGATATTCATTCTCCGTTCTCGTTGAATTTGATGTACTTGAACTAAATTCCATGTTCAATCTGTGCACAAATTACACGACGATTTTCTCGAAAAAAAAAGGAAAAATTGAATAAAAATAAAAGAAAAAAATTGAATAAAACGAACAATAGGAGGCACACGCACTTCGGCGGCACACGCATAACGAGTGGATCGAATGAATGGCAGCGATAAGAACAAGATGGGGGACATTTTCAAGTTGAATTGCCTTTTTTTTCGTTATTGAATTTGAGTTGTTCAACGAACAAAGCACACACATTTATTCAAGTAGTTATCGCTTAGGTTGACCTTTCTCCTACACAAAAAGAAAAATAAAAAGAAAAAGAAAACATTGGGCTGACTGAGAGTGAGTTCAAAAGTCTTTTGTCACATGAAGTGTGACAAAAATGTCAGAAATTCAATATTCAAGATTATCAATTGTTCGACATGAAACACTGAATCGAATAGATGGGATTCGCTTTGTTCGATGTTAGTTTCGATGTTTTGATATTCAATACATAAATATTTACAAATATTTCGAATGATGTTTACGAATCGATTCGCCTGGAATTATTCAAATGCGAAAATGAAACACATTTAATGATTGTAATCGGAGAAACACGAAAATCACATACAGAGTCCGAGGTTTTGGATAACATTGCGATAAATTAAAATGATGTTTGTACAATGTTGTTGACAAAACAATCGCAATTGTTTCTCTTATCGAAACTACCGATAAATTTTACCGATATCATTATTCAAAGACAAATATTGGAATTGAAACTTTGATATTTTTATATTTCTTGTTCAATGCAGAGTTGGGGTATTAATTTTTACAAACGTTGTGAAAATATTTCTTCAAAAATCATCCATACATGATTTGAGAATGGGTCATATGTAATATTTGAGTTTGGTGCGATTTGTGGTGCATATTTTGTAATTACATATGATCAAATTCAGCCTTGTTTCGGAATCGTATTTGAATTACATAAAATGTAAATTGTATGACAAGTTTTGAAATGGAAAATTACCAATTCCAATTCCAAAGTTACGTTTCGATAACGATTCTTCATAAAAAAACGGAGTTATTTATAAATATCCATATATTATTCACGCAAAAATTACATCTGTTTCTTATAAGCGTTTTAGAATGGTATGTGTTTTCGTTAACGCTCTATCTGAAAAATGATCCTACGTGTTCCAATCGAATTGCTTGTTTTTGATGATCTTGGTGTGCGAGACAATATTTTAGGAATACAATGAAAGCAACTAACAAGATTCGCTTCAAGGTCAGATACATGTTTTATGGAAATTTCCTATTCGAATAATCTTTTTTTGGAATTGTATTTGAATTACATGAAATGTAAATTGTCTGACAAGTTTTGAAATGGAAAATTTTCAATTCCAATTCCAAAGTTACGTTTCAATAACGATTCTTTATAATAAAGACCGAATCATTTATAAATAACCATATATTATTCACACAATTTTTCGTTAAATTGGAGAAATAATAAGATGTTTGGCATCACCTTAAGCCCATTCAAAATCACGCAAAAGGATTAATCGATGCCGAAAAATGGTGTTTTTTCGCATTTTCCATGAATGAAAATTATAAGGTTTAGCTGGGTACTTTATTCGAACTGTGGCGCAGCCACTGGATAAGAACTCATACTACATTTTATACATTCCCACACGTAATGATCAGTTTTTTGAACGAAAAAATGACCAACAATATTGAGAACTTTCTAGTTAATCGTACTGAAATCCCTTTTATTGTTCCCAAACCTTATTCCTATCGATCATTTACCAATTAGTCTTTTACGAGGGAAATTTTTGTAAAACATTGTGTTATCAATTTATAGGTCTTCAAACGATCGATTCGAGTGCGTGCTTGAAAAATTTGGTGATTTATTATTATCAATCATTATAATGATCATGAGTTGTTACTGGGATGGTTTTTTTCGGAAATGGTTCTCAAGAAATATTTGCTATTCAAATTAAATAATATAGCAACCTAAAATAAATAAAGTGTGGCTTAAATTTAAAAAAAAAAAAAAAAAAAAAATTAAAATGGCTATTTGATTTGGGGTGCAGAGCACTTTGAAACATTGATCAAAAAATAGAACGCATTCACATGGATGGAGCAGAGTATAAAATTTGACATGTCACGTACACTGTACATGAGTACATGTACTCATGTACGCGTACATGAAGCGTACATTTAAGTACGCTGTACGCAGGCTGAAAAATTAAATTTTAATGACTGATAAATGATAATTGCGCATTTTTTGGTCCTAATTCCCACTTTTCAAGTTTGGATTTTCATTCTGAAGCTGGCGTACAGTGTACAGGAATGTACGCCTCATGTACGCGTACATGAGTACATGTACTCATGTACAGGTGTACGTGATATGTCAAATTTTATACTCTGGGATGGAGTTGACAACAGCGTTTTACGTAGATTGAATTTACAGCAATAATCGAACGTATGAAGCACGAAAACATCTGTTTCGTGTATCGCAATTTTCAAAAATAACGAGATCGACACATTTCCAAATGAAATTCCGAGGTTGAACAAAAAGTGGTGTTGTATTGGTTTTTATACAAAAATTCATTCCTATAAAAAGCAGCCGGAGCTCATCCGAATTCATCAGTTTTGAATCAACTTTGTTCAAGAAAAAAAAACAACTCATTTAAAATGAAGTTCACGTTAGGTTTCCTTATCGTAGCTGCCACAGCTATTTTAGTTGCCAGGTAATTTGACGATCATATATGATGTTTAAAATTGACAAAATTATTATTTTCCTTCAATCATTTACAGCGATGCACCGACAATGTAAGTCCATTTCAGTAATAATATTAATCAATCATTCCAAAAACAAAAATAGTAATGTTATCTAAAATAATGAAGAAATTTCTATTTTTCTTTCAATACATATATTGCACGCATTTATTTCACGCATTTTATTTTATTTTACGCATTTATTTTACGCAAATCATTTACAGGTCTGAATTATTGTAAGTAAATTTTAGATAATAATATTAACCAATCAATCCAAAGATAAATTTAGTAATTTTATAATGAAAGAATTATTATTTTATCTTTACTTTTTATAGCCAGGAACGGTTAAAGTAAGTCCATTTCAATAATAATAATATAAGCAAATCATTCCAAAAACAAATTTAGTATTTTTATCCATAATGAATGGATCATTGTTTTCTCTTCCATACATTTACAGACTTGTAACGGAATTGTAAGTCTATTTCACATAACAATATAAGCCAGTCATTCCAAAAACAAATTTAATAATTTAATAATGAAAGAATTATTCTTTTCTCTTCAAATTATTCACAGCACTGTATTAATGTAAGTAAATTTGAGATAATAATATTAATCTGTCTTTTCAAAAACAAATTTAGTAATTTTTTTAATATGAAACAATTATCATTTTCTCTTTAATACATTTACAGGACTAAACTGGACGCGTAAGTCTTTTTCAGATAATAATATTAACCAATCATTCTAAAAACAAATTTAGTGATTTTATAATGAAATAATTATTAATTTCTTTTTGATACATTTACAGCAATGCAATGCAACGGTAAATCCATTTCAGATAATAATATTAATTAATAATTTCAAAAACAATTTTATAATGAAAGAATTATTATTTTCTCTTAAATACATTTACAGTGCTGCAGGGAATTGGTAATTCCATTTCAGATAATAATATTAACTAATCATTCAAATAATAAATTTAGGTATTTTATGATGAAAGAATTATAATTTTCTCTTTAATAAATTTACAGCCCCCAACTGGATCCGTAAGTCCATTTCAGATAATATTTTTAACCAATCATTCCAAAAATAAATTTAGCAATTTTATAATGAAAGAATTATAATTTTCTCTTCAATACATTTACAGCAATGCAATGCACCGGTAAATCCATTTCACATAATAACTAATCATTTCAAAAACAAATTTTCTAATTTTATTTATGATGAAACAATAATTATTATTTTCTCTTCAATACATTTGCAGCTATGAAAGCCGACGGTAAGTCCATTCCACATAAAAATAATAACTAATCATTCCAAAAATAAATTTAGTTATTTTATCTATAATGAAAGAATTATAATTTTTTTCTTCAATACATTTATAGCAATATTTTACTGTAAGTAAATTTGAGATAACAATATAATAATAAACAATCTGTAACGCTATTAAGCATTACTTTCGCGAATCATATGTGCTTTTTGTAACGCTATTTAGCGAAAAAATGGTATGTGATTCACACAAATTATGCCTGGATAATGCACATTATAAAAAGGCATAATAAATGCATATATTTCGCCTAAATTAAACAAATTTATTCACATAGAAATTTTCTTCAATCATTCCAAAAATAATTAAGTAATTTTATTTATAATGAAAGAATTATTATTTTCTCCTAAATATATTTACAGCAATGAAATCCAATTGTAAGTCCATTTCAGATAATAATATTAACCAATCATTTCAAAAAAAAAAAAAATTAAGTTATTTTATCTATAATGAAAGAATTATTATTCTCTCCTAAATACATTTACAGCTATGAAAGCCAACGGTAAGTCCATTCCACATAAAAATGATAACCAATCATTCCAAAAATAAATTTAGTTATTTTATAATGAAACAATTTTTATTTCTTCTTCAAATTATTAACAGCGCGGAATTACTGTAAGTAAATTTGAGATAATTATATGAATCAATCATTCCAAAAACAATTTAGTAATTTTATTTTTAATGAAAAAATTATCATTTTCTCTTAAATACATTCACAGCGATGAAGCGCGGTAGGTCCATTTCAGATAATAATATAAATAAATAAAAATAAATCCATTTCAGATAATTATAATGAAACAATTATTATTTTCTCTGTAACAAATTCACAGCTCAGCACAGGGAACGTATGTCCATATCAGATAATAATATTAACCAATCATTCCAAAAATAAATTTAGTAATTTTATAATAATGAAACAATTATTATTTTCTCATCAATACATTTATAGGCCTCATTTTTAGTGAGTAAATTTAGATAATAATATTAACCAATCGTAACAGAAACAAATTTAGTAATTTTATCTATAATGAAAGAATTATTTTTTTCTCTCCAATACATTTATAGCATGCGACTGGTGTAAGTAAATTTTAGATAATAAAATTAACCAATCCTTCCAAAAAATAATTCAGTAATTTTATCTTTAATGAAAAAATTATCATTTTTTCTTTAATACATTTACAGCCCTAAACTGGTTCGGTAAACCCATTTCAGATAATAATATTAACCAATCATCCCAAACATAAATTTAGTAATTTTATCTATAATAATGAAAGAATTGTTATTTTCTGTTTGATACATTTACAGCAATGCATGTGATCTGTAAGTCCATTTCAGATAAAAATTTCAACCAATCATTCCAAAAACAATTTTAGTAATAATATCTAATATGAAACAATTATAATTTTCTCTTCAATACATTTACAGCTTTCAACTGAGAGAGTGAGTTCATTTCAGATAATAAAATTAACCAATCATTTCAAAAACAAATTTAGTAATTTTATTTACATTTACAGCATTAGAGCGAAACAGTAAGTCCATTCCACATAAAAATAATAACCAATCATTTCAAAAACAAAATTCAGTAATTTTATCCTTATAAAACAATTATAATTTTCTCTTAAATACATTCACAGCTTTGAAACGCAAAGGTAAGTTCATTTCAGATAATAATTTCAACCAATCATTCCAAAAACAAATTTAGTAATTTTATCTTCAATAAGTGAAATATTAATTTCTCTTAAATACATTTACAGCCCTGCAGCGCAAAGGTAAGTCAATTTCAGATAATTATTTTGACCAATCATTTCAAAAATAAATTTAGTAATTTTATCTTTAATGGAAGAATTATTTTGTTCTTTTTAAAACATTTACAGCGTTGAATGTGATCTGTAAGTCAATTTCAGATAATAATTTTATTTAATAATGAGGGAATTATAATTTTCTCTTTAATACCTTTACAGCTCTGAATTATTGTAAGTAAATTTTAGATAATAATATTAACCAATCAATCCAAAAACGAAATTAGTAATTTTATCTTTAATGGAAAAATTATTATTTTCATTTTAATACATTTACAGCTTTGTACTGGCACGGTTAGTCCATTTCAGATAATAATAACATTAAGCAATCATTCCAAAAACAAATTTAGTAATATTATCTATGTATAATGAAAAAACTATTATTTTCTCTTTAATACATTTACAGCAATGCAGCGCAACGGTAAGTGCATTTCAGATAATAACATTAAACAATCATTCTAAAGACGAAATTAGTTAATTATCTATAATGAAAGAATTATTATTTTCTTTTTAATACATTTACAGCCGTGCGATACTGTAAGTCGATTTCAGATAATAATATTAAATAATCATTCAAAAAACAAATTTAGCAATTTTATCTATAATGAAAGAATTTTTTCTTTTGATATACATTTAAAGCGCTTCACGGGAACTGTAAGTCCATTTCAGATAATAATATTAACCAACAATTCCAAAAATAAATTTAGTAATTTTATACTAAAAGAATTTTTTATTATCTATTTTCTATTTATAGTACTCGACAGCATAAGTGAGTTCATTTCAGATAATAATATTAACCAATCATTCTAAAAATAAATTTAGTAATTTGATCTATAATTAACAAATTATTATTTTCTCTTTAACACATTAACAGGACTGACTTGGGTCTGTAAGTCTTTTTTATATAATAATATTAATCATATCATTCCAAAAACAAATTTAGTAAATTTGTAATGAAACAATTATCATTTTTCTTTCATACAGTTACACCACTCCAAGGGATCTGTAAGTCCACTTTAGATAATGATACAAACGAATCATTCCAAAAACAATTTTAGTAACTTTATTATGAAAGAATTATGATTTTCTCTTTGATACATTTACAGCACTGTGATACCGTAAGTCCATTTTAGACAATAATATTAATTAATCATTTCAAAAACAATTAAATAAAAATAATTTTATCTATTCAAATGATTCAGTACACCAGAGGAGAGGAATACTTTAATGAAGTAAGTTTGATAATTTTCATATATTTTTCCGAATTTTATGAAAAATCGATTCTAAATTTGTTTATTCCAGGGCTCTCCGAATTTTTATTAGTCCCCAAAAAAATGATTTCAAGAGAATGTAAATTTTATTTTCCCCACCCGCAGATAATTGCAATTATTTCATTACATTTTTTATTCTTTTTTAGTTTGATGGATACAAGCGTTTGCAAGTAAGTTTATAACAGAATATAAATTTAAATTCAAAACTGATAGAAACATTCATCACAAATTAATTTTTGTTTCCGTTCGGTGCGTTGCAGAGAGACAGATTTCGATTACATGTAAGTTCAATAATGACGACCATAATTTAGGCCATTTTAAAAACTCATTCTTTTTTAATTCTTTTTATCAGAATAGCGGAGAAGATTTGGGACGCATCACATGAGTGAGTATTATTTTCAGTTTTAGGCTAAATGACGTCAAAAATTGAAGTTTTCTTACATTCTTTATTTTATAGCCGTCTTAAAGATGCATTGAGGGAAGCATCTAGCCGTGGAATTGGAATATCCAACTGAAATTTTCAATTTAACATTCACAAATGAATCACTAACATTCAATGTAATAATTTTTTTTGCGAAAATATAATACGAAATTGAATTGTTAACTTCTGATATAAAAAAATTAAATATTTTTGAATGTTCACATATAGAATTTAATCTTTGTTTTAATGTCTATAAAATTACGTTTTTATCAAAACTTTTGCGACAAAACGCAAAAAAAAAATCATGCAAATGTTCATTGTTCATTTAATCGGAAACGTGAAACCATAGAAACCACACTTTTATCGACTCTTTTTAGGTTTGAGTTTGAGTACTTTAAAGCTTAAGTTTCAGTTTCTTATCTAACAAAATTTGATGTTTGATTTTTGAATTAGCGTTCAATCGCGTTAATTTTCGCCTGAAACAGCTTTGTGAATTGATCGGCCAATATTGAAAAATGATGTCGATTGTATCGAATGGTTTCGTCGCCTTTTTGAAATGGTAAATGTCAGTGAACAAGACACTTGACACTGTGAGCTACCAGAAATCAGGCACTTCGATGCTTAATTTTACCCGGAATACGAGGCCTGAATTGCATAATTTGTGTTATCTGTGATATATTTTATAATATTATTTCAGTATTCGTAGTTGTTTAGGACCATCATACGTAATGATGCCAACTGTACTGGATTTTCCAGTATCATACTGAATTGTACCCCATACTGGATTTGATAATGGATTTTGATGAAATTTTCTTAAAAATTCAAATTTTTACAATCAAAATGAAAAATAACTCAAAATACTTTTAATCCAGGAAAAAATCTGTTTCTTATGAGCGTTTTAGAATGGTATGTGTTTTCGTTAACGTTCTCTCTGAAAAATGATCCTACGTGTTCCAATCGAGTTGCTTGTTTTTGATCTTGGTGTGCGAGACAATAATTTAGGAATACAATGAAACCAACTAACAGGATTCGCTTCGAGGATACATATGTATTTGATGGAAGTTTCCTTTTCGAATAATCTTCTTTTGGAATTGTATTTGAATTACATGAAATGTAATTTGTCTGGCAAGTTTTGAAATGGATAATTTCCAACTCCAATTCCAAGGCTACGTTTCAATAACGATTTTTCATAATAAAGACTAAAGACCGAGTTATTTATAAATATCCATATATTATTCACGCAAAAATTACATTTGTTTCTTATAAGCGTTTTAGAATGGTATGTGTTTTCGTTAACGCTCTCTCTGCAAAATGATCCTACGTGTTACAATCGAATCGCTTGTGTTTGATGATCTTGGTGTGCGAGACAATATTTTAGAATACAATGAAAGTAACTAACAAGATTCGCTTCAAGGTCAGATACATATGTATTTGATGGAAATTTCCTATTAAAATATTCTATTTTCGGAATTGTATTTGAATTACATGAAATGTAAATTGTCTGACATGTCTTGAAATGGAAAATTTCCAATTCCAATTCCAAAGTTACGTTTCAATAGCGATTCTTCATAATAAAGACGGAGTTATTTATAAATATCCATATATTATTCACGCAAAAATTTCATCTGTTTCTTATAAGCGTTTTAAAATGGTATGTGTTTACGTTAACGCTCTCTCTGAAAAATGCTTCGTGTTCCAATCAAATTGCTTATTTTTGATGATCTTGGTGTGCGAGACAATATTTTGGAAATACAATGAAAGAAACTAACAAGAATCGCTTCAATATCAGATATTTCATCGAAATTCACTTTTTCCTATTATTAAATCTATTTTTGAAGAGTTTAAATTTTTTTGGGAATCGAAAATTTTCGCTAAAATTGAGATAAAATAAGATGTTTGGCATCAAAATTTTTGTTGTTGTAACGACCTTAAGCCCACTCAAAATCACGCAAAACGATGAATCAATGCCGAAAAATGGTGTTTTTTCGCATTTTCCATGAAAATTATAAGGTTTAGCTGTGGCCAATCCACTGGAGAAGGAACTTATACTACAGTCTATACATTTCAAGACGTAATGATCACTTTTTTGAACCAAAAAAATGACCAACAATATTCAGAACATTCTAGTAAATGTAGATGTTCAGTACTGAAATCCCTTTTATTGTTCCTAAACTTATTCCTATCGATCATTTTCCAATTAGTCTTTTACGAAGAAAATTTTTGTAGAACATTGTGTTACCACTTTTCAGGTCTTCAAACGATCGATTCGATTGAGCGCGTGCTCGGAAAGTTTGGTGATTCATAATGATCATCGGTTTTTTCGAGGATGGTTCTTTTGGGAAATGGCTCCCAAAGAAATATTTGGTATTCAAATTGAATAATAAAGCAACCTAAAATAAATAATTGTGGCTTATCAAAAAAAACAAAATTAAATGGCTATTTGATTTGGTATGCAGAGCACTTTAGAATATTGATCAAAACATAAAACGCATTCACATGGACGGAGTTGAGAACAACATTTTACGTAGGTTGAATTTAAAGCAATAATCGAACGTATGACGCACGAAAACATATGTTTTGTCTCTCGTAGTATTCAAAAATAACGAGATCGCCACATTTCCAAATGAAGTTCCAAGGTTGAACAACAAGTTGTGTTGTATTGGTTTCTATACAAAAATTCATTCTTATAAATAGCGGCCGAAGCTCATTCGAATTCATCAGTTTTGAATCAACATTGTTCAAGAAAAAAAATTTAAAATGAAGTTCACGTTAGCTTTCCTTATCGTAGCTGCCACAGCTATTTTGGTGGCCAGGTAATTTGACAATCATATATGATGTTTGGAATTGACAAAATTATTATTTTCCTTTAATACGTTTATAGCATGGATCCACTGGATCCACAAGCGTAAGTCCATTTCAGATAATAATACTAAGCAATCATTCCAAAAACAAAATTAGTAATTTTATAATGAAGAAATTATTATTTTCTCTTTAATACATTTATAGCAATATACAGGCATTGTAAGTCCATTTCAGATAATAATATTAACCGTTCATTCCAAAAACAAATTTAGTAATTTTATAATAAAAGAATTATTATTTGTCTCTTTAATACATTCACAGCAATGCAGCGTTGTAAGTAGCTTTCAGCTAATAATATTAACCAATCAATCCAAAAATAATTTTAGTAATTTTATAGTGAAAGAATTATTATTTTATCTTTAATACATTTACAGCTCTGAACGGTTCAAGTAAGTCCATTTCAGTAATAATATTAACCAATCATTCCAAAAACAAATTTAGTATTGCTTGATGTGGATACATTAAGTTATAAAATATAAATATTATGTATGTGGTTGTATTAGCTCTAACTCGGTGTGGGATGGATCTTATGCCTTGTAATTTGGGTCATTCGAAAGCTTGTGAAAATCCCTAGACCTGTTTTTTATGCACCACATGGTGCATTACTACGCTTGGTTTTTTTTCTTTTTTTCTTCTTCTTCTTCTCACTTTTTAATTAACTTCCTGAATTGCAATCGATCAACAAATTCGGATTTAGATAGATTTTGGGGAGGAATAGTGACTAGTTCTATTGGGAAAGCACCAGCTGTGCTCCACGGAGACTAAATCCTGGTTTTAGTGGGTTTTTAGGGATTTTTTCAAGGGGGTGCAACATTGGCTTTTGACGTTTCCCAGGTGTACCTTGACAGTTCTCTCAAAACGTATTGATTATTTTTTTCCACGTATTTGTTCATTATTGTGCACAATGAACCAAAAAAATGACCAACAATATTCAGAACATTCTAGTAAATGTAGATGTTCAGTACTGAAATCCCTTTTATTGTTCCTAAACTTATTCCTATCGATCATTTTCCAATTAGTCTTTTACGAAGAAAATTTTTGTAGAACATTGTGTTACCACTTTTCAGGTCTTCAAACGATCGATTCGATTGAGCGCGTGCTCGGAAAGTTTGGTGATTCATAATGATCATCGGTTTTTTCGAGGATGGTTCTTTTGGGAAATGGCTCCCAAAGAAATATTTGGTATTCAAATTGAATAATAAAGCAACCTAAAATAAATAATTGTGGCTTATCAAAAAAAACAAAATTAAATGGCTATTTGATTTGGTATGCAGAGCACTTTAGAATATTGATCAAAACATAAAACGCATTCACATGGACGGAGTTGAGAACAACATTTTACGTAGGTTGAATTTAAAGCAATAATCGAACGTATGACGCACGAAAACATATGTTTTGTCTCTCGTAGTATTCAAAAATAACGAGATCGCCACATTTCCAAATGAAGTTCCAAGGTTGAACAACAAGTTGTGTTGTATTGGTTTCTATACAAAAATTCATTCTTATAAATAGCGGCCGAAGCTCATTCGAATTCATCAGTTTTGAATCAACATTGTTCAAGAAAAAAAATTTAAAATGAAGTTCACGTTAGCTTTCCTTATCGTAGCTGCCACAGCTATTTTGGTGGCCAGGTAATTTGACAATCATATATGATGTTTGGAATTGACAAAATTATTATTTTCCTTTAATACGTTTATAGCATGGATCCACTGGATCCACAAGCGTAAGTCCATTTCAGATAATAATACTAAGCAATCATTCCAAAAACAAAATTAGTAATTTTATAATGAAGAAATTATTATTTTCTCTTTAATACATTTATAGCAATATACAGGCATTGTAAGTCCATTTCAGATAATAATATTAACCGTTCATTCCAAAAACAAATTTAGTAATTTTATAATAAAAGAATTATTATTTGTCTCTTTAATACATTCACAGCAATGCAGCGTTGTAAGTAGCTTTCAGCTAATAATATTAACCAATCAATCCAAAAATAATTTTAGTAATTTTATAGTGAAAGAATTATTATTTTATCTTTAATACATTTACAGCTCTGAACGGTTCAAGTAAGTCCATTTCAGTAATAATATTAACCAATCATTCCAAAAACAAATTTAGTATTGCTTGATGTGGATACATTAAGTTATAAAATATAAATATTATGTATGTGGTTGTATTAGCTCTAACTCGGTGTGGGATGGATCTTATGCCTTGTAATTTGGGTCATTCGAAAGCTTGTGAAAATCCCTAGACCTGTTTTTTATGCACCACATGGTGCATTACTACGCTTGGTTTTTTTTCTTTTTTTTCTTCTTCTTCTTCTCACTTTTTAATTAACTTCCTGAATTGCAATCGATCAACAAATTCGGATTTAGATAGATTTTGGGGAGGAATAGTGACTAGTTCTATTGGGAAAGCACCAGCTGTGCTCCACAGAGACTAAATCCTGGTTTTAGTGGGTTTTTAGGGATTTTTTCAAGGGGGTGCAACATTGGCTTTTGACGTTTCCCAGGTGTACCTTGACAGTTCTCTCAAAACGTATTGATTATTTTTTTCCACGTATTTGTTCATTATTGTGCACAATCGAAACTTCAATTTTCTTCGTTATTTGTAACTAGTTGATGAATGGACGTGGACACACTGGGCAATACAATATACAAATAACAAAGAAAATGAAAGTTTCGAGTGTGCACAATTATGAACAAATACGTGGAAAAAAATAATCAATACGTTTTGAGAGAACTGTCAAACTACACTTGGGAAACGTCAAAGCCAATGTTTCACCCCTCTGGATTTTTTACAACCTGTGGTGCATATTTATGAATTCGGTACTATCGAATTCTGCTTGTTTTTGTTTAGCCCTAGATCCACCCCTCCCCTGAAATAGACATTCGCAATTTTTTCCCCCTAAAATTATCAGTTTTTTTTATTGATTTGTCCTGATTTTGAAGCCACCAGCTGTGCTCTAGCATGCCAAAATCCAGGTTTAGTAAAATCATAATGATTTCCCAGGCTTTAATAGATCTTTGTGATTTTTTCAAAATTTCCCAAAATTCTCAAAAAAATTATATTTTTAATTCAGTGGTGCATATTTTTGGATTCGATACAATCGAATTCTGCTTGTTTTTTTTTTTTTTTGCGCCAATCGACCGGAAATGGTCAGAGACGCGTAGAAACACGGAAATTTAAAAAAAAATAATTCGCACAAGGGTCCCTCATTGGAGAAATTTCAAATTTTTTTTTTGAAATTTTTTTTCTCAAATTTTTTTCTTCAATTTTGGTTTCCAATTAAACTATTTATAATACCGCACATCAAGCAATGCTACCGAGTTTAGCTTGGCAGTGTATTTTTATCTAGAATGAATGGATCATTGTTTTCTTTTCAATATATTTACAGACTTGTAACGGAACTGTAAGTCTATTTCACATAACAATATTAGCCAATCATTCCAAAAACAAATTTAATAATTTAATAATGAAAGAATTAATTTTTTCTCTTCAAATTATTCACAGCAATACAATCATGTAACTAAATTTGAAATAATGATATTAATCTATCTTTTCAAAAACAAATTTGGTAATTTTTTGAATATGAAACAAATATTATTTTCTCTTCAATACATTTACAGCACTAAACTGAACGCGTAAGTCTCTTTCAGATAATAATATTAACCAATCATTCCAAAAACAAATTTAGTGATTTTATAATGAAATAATTATTAATTTCTTTTTGATACATTTACAGCAATGAAGTGCAACGGTAAATCCATTTCAGATAATAATATTAATTAATAATTTCAAAAACAAATTTAGTAATTTCATAATGAAAGAATTATTATTTTCTCTTAAATACATTTACAGTGCTGCAGGGAATTGGTAAGTCCATTTCAGATAATAATATTAACTAATCATTCAAATAATAAATTTAGTTATTTTATAATGAAAGAATTATAATTTTCTCTTTAATACATTTACAGCCCCCAACTGGATCCGTAAGTCCATTTCAGATAATAATATTAATCTATAATTTCAAAAACAAATTTAGAAATTTTATCTTTAATGAAAGAATTATTATTTGCTGTTTGATACATTTACAGCTTTGCAGTGCAATGGTAAATCCATTTGACATAATAAAAATAACCAATCATTCCAAAAATAAATTTAATAATTTTATCTATAATAAAAGAATTATTATTTTCTGTTTGATACATTTACAGCTATGAAAGCCAACGGTAAGTCCATTCCACATAAAAATAATAATTAATCATTCCAAAAATAAATTGATAATTTTATCTATAATAAAAGAATTATAATTTTTTCTTCAATACATTTATAGCAATCTTTTACAGTAAGTCAATTTGAGATAATAATATTAACCAATCATTCCAAAAACAAATTTTGTTATTTTAACTATAATGAAAGAATTATTATTTTCTTTTAAATAAATTTACAGCGATGAGATGGCACGGTAGGTCCATTCCAGATAATAATATTAACTAATCATTCCAAAAACAAATTTAGTTATTTTATTATGAAAGAATTATTATTTTCTCTTCAATACATCTACAGCAATGAAAGGCAACGGTAAGTCAATTCTACATGAAAATGATAACTAATCATTCCAAAAATGAATTGAGTAATTTTATCTATAATGAAAGAATTATTATTTTCTCTTAAATAAATTTACAGCGATGAGATGGCACGGTAGGTCCAATCCAGATAATAATATTAACTAATCATTCCAAACACAATTAAGTAATTTTATCTATAATGAAAAAATTATCATTTTCTCTTTAATACAATTACAACAGTAAACAGATACAGTAAGTCCAGATAAAATTTTATCCAATCATTCCGAAAACAAATTTATTAATTCTATCTATAATGAAAGAATTAATTTTCTTTTCTTTAATACATTCACAGCAATCAAGATGAATAGTAAGTTCATTTTAGATAATAATACATATCGACCAATTATTCCAAAACTAAACTTAGTTATTTAATCTATAATGAAAGAATTATTATTTTCTCTTTCATATATTTACAGCGAAGCTTTTATGTAAGTCCATTTCAGATAATAATACATATCGACCAATCATTCCAAAACTAAACTAAATTATTAAATCTATAATGAAAGAATTATTATTTTCTTTTCAATACATTTACAGCCCTCAACTGGTTCGGTAAGCCCATTTTAGATAATAATTTCAACCAATCATTCCAGAAACAAATTTTGTAATTTTATCTTTAATGAAAGAGTTTTTATTTTCTCTCAAATGCATTTACAGCAATGCATGTGATCGGTAAGTCCATTTCAGATAAAAATTTCAACCAATCATTCCAAAAGCCATTTTAGTTATTTTATCTTTAATGAAAAAATTATAATTTTCTCTTAAATAAATTTACAGCACTATGTTAGAAAAGTAAGTCCATTTCAGATAATAATATTAACCGTTCATTCCAAAAACAAATTTAGTAATTTTATCTTTAATTAAAGAATCATTTTTTTTTCTTAAATACGTTTGCAGAATTGCAACGGAACAGTAAGTCAATTCTACATAAAAATAATAACCAATCAAATCTATACCATTTTCTCCATTCGTACCTAATTTACATACAGTTGAGCTCAGCTCAGTAGAAACAGTTTGTAATGTAAATTAGGCGCGAGTGGAGAAAATGGAGCAATTGATACAATCGTGCACTTCATTCTTTATTAATTTTATCTTTAATAAAACAATTATAATTTTCTCTTAAATACATTTACAGCTTTGGAACGCGAAGGTAAGTCCATTTCAGATAATAATATCAACCAATCATTTCAAAAACAAATTTAGTAATTTTATCCTCAATTAAAAAAAATATTAATTTCTCTTAAATACATTTACAGCCCTGCAGCGCTAAGGTATGCCAATTTCAGATAATAATTTTGGCCAATCATTTCAAAAATAAATTTAGTAATTTTATCTTTAATGGAAGAATTATTTTGTTCTTTTTTATACATTTATAGCGCTGAATGTGATCTGTAAGTATATTGAAAAAAAAAATTGGCGTCTCCATTTCGAGAACATTCACCGAGATCAGTACCGCAAATGGTATAGCATTTACTTTGTATTTGACAACTGTCAAATGTCATTGAATCAGCATTGAATATTGCGTGCTATCGATGCATTGAGTAGTGTGGAAAAATGGAGAAATATTTTTCAAAAAATATAAAATACAATGCCGGTTATAATATTGAAATATTGTTATTTTAAAATCGAATACGTTGATTTCGGTAGCCGACGAATAGATTCAAATAATATTTGTGACCAGCTGATTGAAGATGGAGACGCCGCCAATACTATGAAAATCATACGAAATTTTGAAAGAAACTTTTGTAATTTTATCTATAATGAAAGAATTATAATTTTCTCTTTAATACATTTACAGCTTTGAATTATTGTAAGTAAATTTTAGATAATAATATTAACCGATCATTCCAAAAACGAAATTAGTAATTTCATCTATAATAAAAAAATTACTATTTTCCTTTCAATACATTTAAAGCTTTGTACTGGAACGGTAGGTCCATTTCAGATAATAATATTAACCAATCATTCCAAAAATAAATTTAGTAATTTTATAATGTAAGATTTTTTTTATTTTTTTTTATACATTTGCAGCAATGCAGCGCAACGGTTAGTCCATTTCAGATAATAATATTAACCAATCATTCCAAAAATAAACTTAATAATTTTATGATTAAAGAATTATTTTTTTTTTTTGATGATACATTTACAGCCGTACGATACTGTAAGTCCATTTTAGAGAAATTTTGTAATTTTATCTATAATGAAAGAATTATTATTTTTTTGATACATTTAAAGCGCTTCATGGGAATTGTAAGTCCATTTCAGATAAATTTAGTAATTTTAAAATAAAAGAATTTTTATTTTCTATTTTCTATTTATAGTACTCGTTTGCAGAAGTGAGTTCATTTCAGATAATAATATTAACCAATCATTCTAAAATAATATCAGTAATTTTATAATGAAGGAATTATTACTTTTTCTTTAACACATTTACAGGGAGAACTTGGCTCTGTAAGTCCATTTCATATAATAATATTAACCAATCATTCCAAAAACAAATTCGGTAATTTTATCATTTTTCTAAAATACAGTTACACCACTCCAAGGGATCCGTAAGTCCACTTCAGATAAGGATAAAAACGAATCATTCCAAAAACAAATTTAGTAATTTTATCGGGTGTGCAATTTAAAACTCGCTGTTTTGCAAACAGGTGTCGCCAGCCATAAATAAAAGGCTCAATAATTTGACACATATGGTCTTTTGTTGTGCTGACATAACTTTTCACAAAACCATATATGTCAAACATTCCAAAAGTAATAGTAACTTTTTTATTTTACCGCTTGAAAATGGATAATTTTGAACCAAAAAAAGTGTTTTTGCGGGAAGCCCTAAATTTCCAACTGAGACAGTATATTTTTTGATGAAAAAACCTCTTATTCCTCCTGATAATTGATAATGGGACTTTTTCCTATCATCCACATTTATCAGAACTGAAGTGGAAGCATTCCCTTCAGAATAAATGCATTTTTCCCGAAAGACCAATCATTTAACCCCCAAAAACTCGTAATTTTGATTTTTGGTGCCCTCCTCGACCTGCGGGACGGGGTGTGTAACCCTAAAAGTTCATTTCCATCAGAACACATCTTTTCCAATCATAGTCACTGAAGTTTTCATTGATAATGAACGAAAATGATCATTAAATATCAAACAGAGGGTTTCCTTGGAGCCAAAATTGTATCGACTTTTGGTCTATCCGGTCGGTTATAAAAACGGTTTGATTTGAAATTAATTTCATACCCACCCCGCTGTATTCTAGAGACATGAAGCTTTCTGAGTGCCACCATTCCGATCGACTCGATTCAATTCTTATACTTAGAATTACTCCTTGAAAACAATAGACCCCAAAAATAGGTCCCCAAAAATAGGTCTTAATAGTTTCTTGTAGCAGTGCCCTCTATCGACTCATGTTTCAACTTGGGTCAAAAAAATCGGAAAAAGTGATAGCTTTTGATGGACAATACTTTGAATAATACTATTACATTAGTTGTTTTGTAAATTTTGCCTTAAAATCCTTAAAATCGAATAAAAAACAGCGAGTTTTAAATTGCACAACCAATATGATGAAAGAATTATGATTTTCTCTTCAATACATTTACAGCAAGGCGATAATGTAAGTCCATTTCAGATAATAATATAAATCAATCATTCCGAAAACATTTTAAGTAATTTTATCTTTTCAAATGATTCAGTTCACCAGAGGAGAGGAATGCTTTAATGAAGTAAGTTTGATAATTTTCAAAAAAAAATTCCGAATTTTATAAAAAATCGATCCTAAATTTGTTTGTTCCAGGGCCCTCCGAATTTTTATTAGTCTCCAAAGAAACGTTTTCAAGGAAATGTAAATTTTATTTTCCCCACCCGCAGATAATTGCAAATATTTCATTACATTTTTTATTCTTTTTTAGTTTGATAAATACTTACGTTTGCAAGTAAGTTTATAACAGAAAATAAATTTAAATTGAAAACTAATAAACATTCATCATCAATTAATTTTTGTTTCCCCTCGGTGCATTGCAGAGAAGGAGATCTCGATTACGTGTAAGTTAAATAATGACGACCATAATTTAGGCCATTTTAAAAACTCATTCTTTTTTAATTCTTTTTATCAGAATGGCGGAGAAGATTTGGGACGCATCACATGAGTGAGTATTATTATTAGTTTTAGGCGAAATGACGTCAAAAATTACAGTTTTCTTACATTCTTTATCTAATAGCCAACTTTCAAAAGCATTGACGGAAGCATCTAGCCGTGGAATTGGAATATCCCACTGAAATATTCAATTAAACATTCACAAATGTATCACTAACATTCAATGTAATAATTTTTGAGAAGATATAATACGAAATTGAATTGTTAACTTCTGATATAAAAAAATAAAATATTTTTGAATGTTCACATATAGAATTTAATCTTTGTTTTAATGTCTATAAAATTACGTTTTTATCAAAACTTTTGCGACAAAACGCAAAAAAAAATCATGCAAATGTTCATTGTTCATTTAATCGGAAACACGAAACCATAGAAACCACACTTTTATCGACTCTTTTTAGATTTGAGCCTGAGTACTTTAAAGCTTAAGTTTCAGTTTCTTATCTAACGAAATTTGATGTTTGATTTTTGAATCAGTATTCAATCGCGTTAGATTTCGCCTGAAACAGCTTTGTGAATCGATAGGCAAATATTGAAAAATGATGTCCATTTTTGGAAACTGACTATAATGAGACTGTTAGCGTTCGCTTAAATGCTCTTGTGCGTCAGACATTTGCTTTTCCGCGCTCTTTTTATGATTTTTTGGTAGCTTTTGAGTTGAATGATGTTTTAAAATTTTTTGCGAAAAAAAAGGCAAGGAAAAACAAGTATATTTTCGTTGCTCATTCGCGTGCATTGTTTAAAATTTAAGAGCATCACAATTTGAATTGAAAATTCCAGTTTTCGATCCATTTAAACAATCTTGATTTAGTACACA
>GL501490.1:153030-168442 GCA_000149185.1 Mayetiola destructor | reverse complement strand
TGTCATCTGTGTGTAGAAATGAACAAATATGAGTGAATGAATTTGTTGGTAGCCGACAGCGTTTTTCCATTCCTTACCATTATAATAAAAAAAAACAACAACAATATTAAGGAAAATAATTGAATCTCAAAATTATTTCACAATTTGGGAAAAGTACTTCACCGGAATGAAAGTGTCTACGCTTCAGTTGGCGCATTGATGTTATGGTATCCAATTTCTCAATTTCTTAATTTTAGCTGTCGGGTGTTTTTTGTTACTTGAGACGATAAGCAATCAATGCTTTTTTATCTTGATTTTTCACACTCGATTTGGAATTGAATTTGCAGATATGGAACGAATTGATATTTTGAAATACAAAGAAAAGTCAACGAATACGTAATAGTCTGTCAATAGTATCCATCTCGAATAACCATGAACACAAAAATGACTGTGATCTATGATATTTATATGTCTTATACATATATTGGATTTTGTTTTATTGTGTATTTACATTCAACCTAATTGACGAAATTTATTTTTATGGCATGCCTAATTGCGCCACTTTATTTCATATTCCCTTTGAGAAAAGTTTTATTCCGCGGTTAATCCAAATGCCAAATGATATATTTGAGATTAATAGAATAAGTCGACTTTGGTTTTCATGGAATCATTAACTTTTAAAACGGTAAATCATTATCCATTTACGTATATGATCGTACATTTAGGACCATCATACGTATCATGATTTCTTTTATTCAACGCTCAAGATTCATTTTTATCATCAGGATTCACTTTATTCATTTAGAGAAGGAGAAAGTTGGCATCATCCTAATTTCCATATTATGGCCACAAGAGATTTCGAACACTTTTTTCCAGGCAGTTCGAAATATGCACAAAGTTAGCCGCGTGTAATTTGGGCTGTCACGGTTGTTCTCATTTCGAATCATTACATAGACTATATTGAATGAGTATTGATTTCAATGATTGAGCAAGCGCCATTGATTGATTTAACAAAGCCTAATGATTCACAAAATTGAAACAAAAGATGATGTCAAGTTGGATGTAATAAGGCCAAGCGTAAGCATCGAATAATAAAACCAATTTTTAACTTTTCCATCCAACATCCAATGTATAGGTACGGTTCATTTATCTTGAAACTTCGGGAACAGATAGTTTTCATGGCCAACATTTCACTGATTAACATATGTGGTTCCACTTGGTTAACATATGAATTTTTGAACGTGAAAATGTTTTTCGTTCGGAAAAATAGAACCGATCATCAATTTAGTTCAATATTAGGTATGCCAGATGTATGATAAAAGGCCATTTTTGCATCTCATAGGAAATCAAGGGCACTCTATCATTTAATATTATAATTGGATTCTTAGTAATTTATATATCCATTAAATAGATATTATCAGGTACAAAATTTGAGGTGATGAGAAATTCAAAACAGTCATTTTGTATCCAGTTTATATCATCAAGACTCGAGACCCATTTACAGATGAGAGTGAAAGTAGCTTGACATTCACTGAATAGCAAAAGTTGATTAAAAGTAGCCACACACAGGCTCGCATTGGAAACACACATATTCAATAGACAAAGCAGTTAAATGGATACCTGTCTTTATATTATTGCCACTTACATCAAGAGTTGTCCACTTGTTAAGCGGAAATACCTTTGACTATGTTCTCCATATTAGATGCCAGAATGGAGTCTGTAGCACTTTAAATAACATTTATATTTTAACTTTTTTCAGACTTCTATATCGCATGGTTGCGAATTACTTTTGAGTGGGCAAATTCACGTGAATCACATAATAAAATCAAAACAAAATAAACAGTTTTTATTTGATGGCCGGATTTTGTGACCTTTTCAAAGAACGAGAATTTGATAAACGCGCATACATTGTAGCACAATATCCATTACACAATGAAAAAATTATTATTATCTCTAATTTTGCATACAGTAGTATGTAGTATGCTATGCTATATGTCATATCGGTCCGACCAAGTCTATGATGTTTAATGGTTTATATTTTATGTTAGCATAGAAAACGGATTTTATACTTTCCCAAATGAAACGATTCATCGCACCGAAGGTCAGTTGATGCATTTAATCGAACGATACATTCCAAAAGATTGATTTCAATTCATCTGTGTCCACTGTCCACAGTCCAAAGACCATAACGTAAAATATACACGGAGGGAAAACTTAGAATATATGTCAACTTTTGACAGCTAAAATACCAGTACAACCATTCGGGAAGAAAATTTCTCCTCCTGGCGGATAAAATGCTAATTTTCATTAAAAAAGCTAATTTTGATAACCTCGGTTCTACGCTCACTCAATCTACTCAAAATGTCAAAGTTTTTCATAAGTACAAACTCCAAAATATATTCAAAGTACTCACATCCTCTTAAATACTCAATGCATTATGAGAGCATTGAGATGCATTGAAAAGCATTGAAAGGCATTAAAACATATTGGTTAAACATTCATTGAAGAATATTTCTTGAAAATAGGCATTGAAAATCACTGAAGAATATTTCTTAACAATAACACGCGGTGATGATCAAGTGATTCATTTTTTTTATTCAGAGTTGTTTGGGGCGAAATGGATTTTGAATCTAATTGTGTTAAACACAGTTAAGTGAAATAAAACTGATTTGTAAAAATTTAAAAATAATTCATTTTTTTCACCTCTACATATACAATTGTACGAATTCGTCATTTAGTTAGCATTTTATCCGCCAGGAGGAGAAATTCTCTTCCCGAATGGTTGTACTGGTATTTTAGCTGTCAAAAGTTGACATATATTCTGAATTTTCCCTCCGTGTACTATTCAACCAATGGAGTTGATCATTCTAATTTATATTTATGTAAATAAACATACAAGATTCATGAATGAGGTATTCAAGCCGTGTCTCAACAATTCTCATTCTAATGGATGCTCTAGAGCTATTTGAACATTTAACATTTCCTTTTTTCATTTCGCATGAATTCATTTTCATTTGATGAAATGTAAATTTTAATACATTAAATGTATTCGGATATTTTGAACGTCTTTTGGATGACTTTCCGAAATTGGATATTTAAGGTTTTATTGGTTTTATCGTTTTCTCTTTTCAACTCAACGGACTGCATATAATTATGATTTCGTAACCATTTGGAATGACGTATAGACAATACATATGTAAAGATAATCAGACAAGGTCTGATTCGATAGAGTGCAGTTTTTCTTTTTCGAAGATTTATTGTATTCGTCCGTGTGTTTCAGAACATTAGCCCATTGCAGATAATCAAATTGCATGTATTTTTAACAAAAAAGGATTCGTTAAACATGCTTATATTGGATGTCCATCGCCTAGATTGTCGTAATTCACATATGAGTATCCATATATGGAACCATTTACGGTACACTCATAAATCTACTACTTTCAAAAGATTCGATTTCTTAATGGATTTTTTTTCGAAATCAGAAAACAAAATATATCATCGTGGATGCATGAACGTCATCTATCTGAACCGAAATATAAGTGAAAAAATAACCAGATCTAATTACTGCATAAAAAATTAAAATGTTTAAAGTCAATTCTATTCAGTGAGTGCAGAGTGCAGATTAAAAAAGGCATACCAAAGCTTCATAAAACGATTGAATATTTAATACAATAAAAAAAAATTGTGCGATGCTACATTGCAGACATATGAGGCTGACAGCACATTAACCAAATCAAAACTATGCAAATCCAATCCAGATTGCATATAAAAATTGAACAATTTTCAATTACAAGGCCACTAATAACTAATGTAAATTTTTGTGTGCATGTTTGAGCGTAAACAGGCGCCATGATATCATTCCGAATCGTATGTACTATTCAACCAATGGAGTTGATCATTCTAATTTATATTTATGTAAATAAACATACAAGATTCATGAATGAGGTATTCAAGCCGTGTCTCAACAATTCTCATTCTAATGGATGCTCTAGAGCTATTTGAACATTTAACATTTCCTTTTTTCATTTCGCATGAATTCATTTTCATTTGATGAAATGTAAATTTTAATACATTAAATGTATTCGGATATTTTGAACGTCTTTTGGATGACTTTCCGAAATTGGATATTTAAGGTTTTATTGGTTTTATCGTTTTCTCTTTTCAACTCAACGGACTGCATATAATTATGATTTCGTAACCATTTGGAATGACGTATAGACAATACATATGTAAAGATAATCAGACAAGGTCTGATTCGATAGAGTGCAGTTTTTCTTTTTCGAAGATTTATTGTATTCGTCCGTGTGTTTCAGAACATTAGCCCATTGCAGATAATCAAATTGCATGTATTTTTAACAAAAAAGGATTCGTTAAACATGCTTATATTGGATGTCCATCGCCTAGATTGTCGTAATTCACATATGAGTATCCATATATGGAACCATTTACGGTACACTCATAAATCTACTACTTTCAAAAGATTCGATTTCTTAATGGATTTTTTTTCGAAATCAGAAAACAAAATATATCATCGTGGATGCATGAACGTCATCTATCTGAACCGAAATATAAGTGAAAAAAATAACCAGATCTAATTACTGCATAAAAAATTAAAATGTTTAAAGTCAATTCTATTCAGTGAGTGCAGAGTGCAGATTAAAAAAGGCATACCAAAGCTTCATAAAACGATTGAATATTTAATACAATAAAAAAAAATTGTGCGATGCTACATTGCAGACATATGAGGCTGACAGCACATTAACCAAATCAAAACTATGCAAATCCAATCCAGATTGCATATAAAAATTGAACAATTTTCAATTACAAGGCCACTAATAACTAATGTAAATTTTTGTGTGCATGTTTGAGCGTAAACAGGCGCCATGATATCATTCCGAATCGTATGTAGAGAATAATAATCCATTCTACCATTTTCCCATTTCCCTTTGGCCACATAAATTTGGACAAGATGAACAAAAAATGGGAACAAAAATCCCGCATCGAATGCTGCATATAATGTGTTATGCTTTTGTACTTATGTTCTGTCAGCGAATGTGTTTCATGTGTAATAATCGAACAATGTATTTTTAAAAAAAAATGTAGTCGGTTGATTTTTGGTCTATGGTTCGGCATTTTCGCTAAAATTTGACCGATTACGAGTATCTGATGTTGTTGAATGCAGCAATGTCCAATATATTATGTTGTAGTCTTCTTGTTGGCATTTCAGTCCATACGTAAAAAAAATACGTTGCTCGAATATTTTATGCGAAACATATTTTCATCCACATACTATCGAAGTGAATGTGCAATGTGCAACATCCGATCGATAGGGGTTTTTTTTTATGGCTTTAAACCAAAAATATCGTAGCAGGAAAGTAAAGTGTAAAACGTAAAGTACCATATTGGCATACATGATGCATGAAAAGTTAACGAGAGACAAGGAAAAAAGAAATAAGGAGAGATATAAAATCCATTGATGTAAAATCATTTAGAAAATCGAAGTAGACGAGTTACAGTATTTACATAATGGAAAATTTGAATTCAATATTTCGAACTTGTATGATGGCATCATGTATGTAATGGTGTTTGACCCATGACTCCCGATACGATCAAAATTGCAATCGGAATGAGCAATTTTTCGTAACATCTGTTCCAGCATAAAGTCGTCGCCATGCCAATCTGGTTTTGGGTCTAATGAACAGTGAACATTTATAATTTATATTGAAATTTTACCACCAGACTTTCACATTATTTTTTACAATACCTGTTTAAATTCAGTTCATCGATTCAATGACAACAAATGATGAATGCAAATCGAAAGAAACATAACAATAGACTGTGAATGTCAGATGCAATAAGAGAGGAGAAAAGATTGAAGCATTTTTCGTTTTTTCTGAACATGCTCATACATGTATGTTGAAAGTTCATTTGCGAAGCTTTCCTTTTGTGATTCTTTGTGTGCCAAAAAGTAGGAATACGATTTATTTCTTGCCAACCCGTTGAAATTCGTTTCTTCTTTGCCGGAAATGTATGTGCGAGGGATAAAATTCAAGCGTTTGAGCACAACTTTCATGCGACCGAGAAAATAAAAATAAATCATTTTTTTCTCAGTGCCGTCATTTTTTCCATTTGTAAAGCGTCGTTAGTGACATATCAGAATTTAAAATAGGGTCGTTTTTCTAATAGAAAAATATAAACTTTGACAAAGAATCAAGCACTCTATAATATACGATATAAATTATAAATCAAATAGAAATACATATTCAACTCTTTGTGTGTTAAGAGCAAATGAATTGTGTTCAATATTTGGAAAGACATTGCGCCTTAAAAGATCAACTAATAGCCTGCTTCGGTTGAAGATTGTAAGATGCTCTTCACGTGCAAACGCGATACGATAAGATGATGGAAAAACTTAATATCATGCCGTACCCAGGCATCGCTTACATTGCATTTGATTGCAAAAAAAATTGACGCTGTTCCTAAAATCTAGCAAACGAAATCCGGCCAAACGGAATAAACAGGGAGATAGATATAATTATATTCTCCATATAAGTGTGTCTTTGAATTTGTGGTGAAGAATTTAGGAATAAAATCCATAATAATAATTAGGAAAATTCAAATAAATTCGAAGCTCGTTTCATAAAAACAAATGATAACTAACGGAAAAACTGCTTGAAGAGTCTGATACCAAAATAAAACCAACATAAATCTACCACAACGACAGTTTATTTGAAGACCATACGGAATAAGTGGCCCGCCTTCGAAAAGAATAAAGAAATTTAATTTGAATGGAAACCATGAATTAACGGCTTCAAAGCATAGAGGACAATCTCATTATGAGTTGGCATTTCTTCTTCCTCTTTTTTTTTTTTTTGCTTGAGTGATGTGTGTCGATGCCATCATCTCATTTTGAATAAAGAGCTTTCACATTAGAATATTTACTGAATCAATTCATGTATACCATGGTATTCGAATAATTATTACCAATCAACGTCCAAATTTCGAATGATTCAATAAGAAATGAAATCCAAAGTGGTCAAATGATAGAAAAAGCAATCAATAAACAAGTCACGCAAAGACTCTGAATACTAATTGGTATTGAAACTTGAGAACATCATCATTCAAAGTGAACATTTGTTCGAAACGATTTGCCATGCAACAAGGGATTTCGGATGCTGATTAGCGTTGAATTTGACAAATGCTTTAGTTTCTCAATGGAGAAATTTGTGATGGATTCATTTGAAGTGGCCTTTTGTTTGACAAAACCAAATGTTAACGCAAACAAGGGAAATGTATTCAAAGCCAATGGCAGAAGTAATTTGCTGAATGCAATAAAAATGAGCACGAGCCAACAAGAATATAAAGCGAAGGCGAAAATTGTCTACACACATCTTTACATTCACGCACTCAAATGGAAATTTTCAATGGCCACACAAAATTGAGAGAAATAGAAGATTTATATTTATCCAACTGTGAAAATGAAAAGTTATCAGCTTGTCTTTATTGTATTGAAGATTTATAGGCTCTATCGTTACAACGTCGAATAATAATATATAATAATAATGGTAATAATGTTGTTCAAATGTTGGTCTGATCAATGTTTTTTTTTTCAAATAATGATGACGGTGGTCAATATCTTACTTGAAATATGAATACTGAAACCAATCGATGCAATGAAGACGCATTGGATTCAGTTTACACTGTACATAATCATTATAAATGATGCTCTAGTTTCCTTAAATTGTCCACTTTGCTATATGCATTCAAAATACGAGAAACTTGCATGGATCGATTGATTTGTTACTAGTTCAACATATTCACCCGATAATAAGTTCGTACTCGCGCTCATTTAATAATATAAATAAATTATTATGATTCTCGATGGATAGTTTTCGATACGCAACTTTATCCAACTAATGAGATGTTATCAGTGTTGGTAGCATAAATTTGATTAAAAAAACTTAAACTGACATATAAACGTGAAAATTTGATATCTTTCATAATGGGCCTTCGATAGTTGTGAAAAATTCATTCCAATTTTGATTTGTATTGAAAGAAACAGAGTCACGGAACAATAGACTCGACCAATTTCAGATAATCAATTTTTCAAATTACTTATGGCGTTCTTACGAAGCGGTCGTTTCGCTTTACTAAAGTTAACTCAAGCAAAAGATTAATGGCAATGCTCAAAACTACATTAAACCCATAAAATTACTGCATCGATTGCGATTGATTGCTTTCTCCACTTATGAGGAATTTCAGATATTTAATGACCATTATTTCGTTCTAATAGAATAATAAAAATCGAAGCTTTATTTCAACGATATCCGGATTGGCACTGCTGTGCAATTATTTGTAATTGAATGAATGTACTTCCGGAACGCTAATTCAAATATTAAGCGTAATTATATTAATTTGGACACAATGAGATTATCACGATTGACACATGGACTTGTAAACAACATTATATAACCCTTATTTGTTTCGTGTACGTACATTGTACATTAGACAAAGCTAAGTAAGCATAAATATTCCATGGCTTTGCATAATAATCAAAAACCAAACTATAAGCCACATAAGCCTCAACGTTTGTTGGATGATTTTTCCGTAATAATTGTTTTATGAAATTGAAATTGAAATTGAAATTCAAATTCAAATACAAATTATAGAGCAAAACAATACGGATTCCATTTAATTTGGACAAAATCCCATGCAAAATAGCGAACGATCCACTCGAGAGATTATATCAAACCATAGAAAATTCGTGAATGAAAGCAAGAGAAAGAAGTTCCAACGAAGTAAAGAAAACAATCTAATCGTTAAAATGAGGTAAATGCGGCAGAAAAAGAGCACCACTATGGTAACATTATGGATTATATGGTGAGCTTCAAATAGACAAAAAACCGCATTCATTTTCATTCTTATCGGAGAAATGGTTGAGTGTTTTGTGTGTGTGTGTGTGTGTGTGTGTGCTTATGTCATTGGTGTGCGTCACAAAGGCACAAAATGTCATCAAAATAATCTTATGCTGGCAAAAATATGCCCGGATAAAATAGCCGAAATGAAAATCATATAATGATTTTTGCTCTTCGCTCGATACCATCAACACAAGCACACAAAACGCAAACGATTATTATAAACGAAGATGAACGAATCGTATCTTGTATTTATCCTGTTTGTATGTGTTCGCATGTATAAGTGGTAAATGTGGACGAGTACGGTGTTGATGCGTGTTTCATGGAAATCATTTGAGTAGAGAGCCGCATACGATATATAAAACGTAAGCAAAAGTGGCAAACATATGCAAAGGCAGCATCCAATTCACAAAACTTTATCCTCCATTCCGTTTTGATTTCACATTGGAATATATTTGGAACAGAAAGCATCCAATTTTTGATGGTTGATTTTCAAAAAGAAAACAAAACCGAATGCAACATTGGGTTTTTGGTTAGACTTGGATATTCAATGTTCGGCAGATGCGTCTCTTGTGTGTGTAGCGAAACTTTCTAGGAGCTCGTTACGTTCAGGGCGTGGTTGTTGGACAATTCCAACAAGGCATTTTCTTTGTGTTTAAGGAAAAAAACAACAAACAAACGGACGATAAACTTTGGATAAGGAAAATATAAATTTTTGAATACGATTGCTCGATGCCATGTACAAAAAACCGTGTATAATAATGCATAATGCAATGAAAAATGAACGGAACTGAGCCATGCTGATGATGGCTCATGGCTAACGGCTGTCGCCAAGCATTCCATATAATTTGCGTGGATTTTTCGGCAAACGGTTTCGGAACGTGTGCAGGTGTGATGGTGATTTGTAATTAAAACTCTGATCATATGTACATTGTATATCGCAGACGTGTATAGTTATTACAAACCATAACTACTTTGGTAAATATTATTTCACTCCTTAAGAATTGTTGTGAATGAATAATGACTGAATCGAAATTTTTTTTCGATTGGAATCGTTTCAATTTTTACAGCTGAAGTATTGATCTTTTTCGGCAATTGCCTAATACAAATACACGGTTTTTTGGACGAAGCCACCATCCAAATAAAAATTAAACTCAATTCGACGAAGAAATAAATATACTTTGTAGAATATTGGCAGGACATTCTACATTCTGAATACTTAACACTGAACACTCAGCAATAATTACAACAAACCAGAAACGTACAAAACGTGAAACTCGTTTTTTGTTAGTCTCGTCATGCATCATGCCTAATGCCTAATGCCCAATGTTCACAGTTACCAAATTTGTCGCATGCGATACGTTTTCCCCCCGAATATATCATTTTGAATTTTTATTTTTATTTTCTTCAATTTCTCAATCCAACATTCTACATAGCAATGCTATTACACCAATTCTATGGTTCGGTAATTTTTCTCTGAAAATTTTAGCATTGCTTTGGATGCTATTGTTCAAATCAGGCACATCGGGAATGGTTATCAACAATGAGACGAATTTTTTTTTTATATATATATTCAATATATTTCATAACGAAAGCCTGAGGAAATTCTCTTCGGTATACGGTTGTGTGGTTTATCGATAAAATTTCCATCTTATTTCTGTTCAAATTCACGCACACTTTCGACCATAAAATGGAAAATATTTTCTGTTTACTTTTATTTGATTTGTTTTGTTCGCATTGTTCGGAATGGCTTTGTGTATCTGTTTTTCTTCTTTTGTTGTTGTTGTTGTTGTTGCCTTTGGAAGTAAACTTTTTCGGCTATTTAGCATTGGCAAAAACCAAACTTGGTGACAAATATATATTTTACTTTTCTCTGTTCGGTTAACACATTTTATTTGCTTTCCCATTCAAAATTCAGCATCGGTATCAGCATCACCATATACATATATCTATAGGTACTATATTTTCGTTTTTGTTTTTTCCATAATATCTAATTCGATTCAATACTTTGATGACACTTTTGTGCCGCGTTTGCAATTTATTTTTTCACATTTGCAGATATGCAGCCGACAACGATATGTAGAGGTAATTTTTTGTTTCATAGAGTTTCGATATTTTGCGATAGCTGACGTCAATGGACAATGCATACAGTAAAAATAAATGGATTTTTTTATTCTTTCCATTCTGATTCGGAAACCCAGGGGAACAGTAATGAAACTATATTGTTTCAGATTATTGAATTAATTTCCATGAAAATTGATCCAACTAGATTTGGTCGATGCTCATGCAATTCAGCCAACGGTATGAAAAAAACAAAAACAATTGAAATTCAAAAATCGTATTTCGATATCTCATTTTTATGCATTGAATGTACAAATACAATTGGAATCATTTTAGCTTACTTTTCCATGGTTTGATTGGTTTGTGTGATGGAGGGGATTCAATCTATATTCATTATTATCAATAACATTGACATGTTCAAGGCGAACGGGGCGAATGAAACGGATTTATTCTTTAAAAATGATATATGATATTTTAATGATAGTGTTGCATAGCCGTAAGCCAAGCTTCTGCAAAACGAAATTAATAAAAGCAGTGATTGGTTTGTTTTGCTTTTTCGTTTATTTCCATTTATTTCTTCGATTCATTTGCATGGAAAAGAAGTCGCCAACAATAAGAATAATCGTGGATTGTGAATTTCGAATGAATGAAAAATATCGAATCATTTTTCTCCGAATGCCACACTTCCGCCGCATTTGCTTGTCCATTTGATGAAGGCCGAAAAGGGCAACAGTGACGAAGGATCAAAAAATCATTAGAGAATTCTTTTGACGATTGGTTTCAGGTCATCGCAACATTTCCGAAGATCTGAATGAATGATAAAGACCGGTGCAGATGTTTCTATTGTCAATATTCTATTACAATGAAAGCCACAGATTTCATTTTATTTTTTCCTCTTTCCGAATCCATTTTTGGTTGTCATTCACATGACTTTTTTGTTTTTCTTGCTCCTTTCTTTTGATCCCTTTTTGCTTGCAAAATACATTTTTTATAGAATCGACCCAAAAGGTCAGCCAAAAAGAACCCGCATATAATCCATACACCCGCAATACACAAAAAAAAAATATTCGCCATTTCATCGACTGATGATAATATTTTTGCAGGTTAAGCAGAAAAATGCTGAATCAGAAAATAAACGACAACTGCAGAAAATGCCATGAAACGAATGATTGGATTGGATATAAATGACATGACAATTCAATATCAAATTAACTAATATTACATACGATGCATGCAGAATGGTTCACAATCAAAAATGCTCAAACATGCAGAATGCAGATGGATGGGCACATATTACACACATGAACAATGTACGATGTACGTATTCACGTATGTGTGGACGAAGCAAAATTATTTATTCAATTTATCGTTCATTGAACGTTTTTTTTTTATGGGAAACGGAATTCACTTTATTCATCGGCCATCCGCTATCCAGCACAAAGAGATTGAAATTTGACGATTGCACTCAATCACCAAATCTAATAATAATAATAATAATAATATTTTATGCATATCTTTTTGCATTTGATGTGGCAAATTATTACGTAGACCATTTTCCATTGTTATTTACACATGAAACGAGTCGAATTTAATTCAACGTTTGCAAATTTTTTCATTTTTTAACCAAAAATTATTCCATTTTTTGATGCGCGAATTGCGAGGCTTTGATCGAAAACAAAAAAATCGAATCTGGCAATTTGCGCACTCGAGAATTATCTTTATGGCAATGAAGTGGTTGATTGATCGAAACAAACGGTATTTTCCTGTTGATTCATTAATATTCGAATATCGTTTCCGATTGTGTGAACCGGTGAGAAGCGTAAAAAAAAAAAAAAAAATAAGAAGCAGATAGGCACTGCCATTACTTGAATATCAAATGAGTGGATACATCATAAACGCATAAAACCAATTCGTTTGTGGTTCATAACGTTTTGCTTTTGCTTGAAATCGGATTAGCCATTTTTTTTCTTTCTCTCGACATGTTTTTATGTGCTATTCGAAAGGGATCTAAAAGTTTGTAGCTGAACGCTCATTATTATTATTATTATTATTATCAATGGAATGAGAAGCGGCGGATAAAGAGCCGCAATGGAATGAATCGGTTTATTATGTATCGAAGCAATTTTCATTTAATCGACACCATTTGTATGTTGACGCACGTTCGCACCAACCCAACCGAATATTCGGTAAAGCATCGAATGTGAAGAAAAAAAAAACGGGCGCGAGAAAAGGAATACTTGAAACTCATGCTTTCACATAATGGAGTAGTTGATGAGAATTTCGGTTAAATGATTCAAACATGTGTAGCATTGCTGGATTATAGCGTATACACACACACACACACACACTCAAGACTCAATGCTCAAGATGAGTGTGATCAAGCGATTGCCATCAATTTTGACAAAATATTCGCCTCTTTCGAACCCAAAAACCAAACCAAAACGAAAAGAAACCCGCCCATATGCAATGCCCAAAAAGTTATAAGAGAATCCAACGAGATCAACTGATAAATCTTGCTCATTTCACGTTACATAATACACTTGGCTGTTTCGCTGATGATTATCATTATTATATTCTTTTTTTTTTCTTCACACCATATCACAATTGTTTGAATTGTTTATGCCTGTGCCTTTGTCATTTTTTTCTTTCTCTCATTTGTTCTGTTTTTTTTTTTTAGATTTGCTATCGCAGCATTTGCATGGCAGCCCAAACGATGGTTGCTCCATTTTCGAAACGAATCTAACGCATATTTCATCAGGTTAAATACATTCGATAACAAATTGTTTACGATTTGCTAGGTGGATTTTTATCACAACCGAATAATGAAAAGTGAGCTATATTTCATTGCATTTGTTATCCACTAACAAAAAAAACCCTTTACTTTGATGCGGCCGTAAAGACGATGTGGAAACTGGAAAAAGAAAAAAACCGATCAACACAAGCCAACTTAGAATACATTGATATCAAAGATTCCCAATGAAATATTTTGCATATTTGGTACGCATAACGCCGAACACACCATCGATAAAAGTGAACCCTTTTTTACTATCTTGGACATGATAGACGGCTACGTGCTTCAAGCCATGCGACATAAATAATGGCCGCTTATTATTACGGCTACAATTTCTTTCTTTATCCACAATACTGGTTTTCGTGAGCTTCTGTACACTGTACAGAATACAATTTGAATGTAAATGCTGATGATTATTATGATTATTGCCGCTTATTTATTTTAACATATTTAGGTGTCGGCAATAGGAATGCATTCGATTCTATGAACAGATTGTTGTAAAAATTTATTCTTGTTGTCCGTGAATAATGATTCAATCGCTCTCATCATATGAATCACGCTTAAGCCACCAATTGCCCCTTATGTCTTTGAATCAGAATCTCTTTTGTTGAAACGAATTTGATGATGGATTTTCTTTTATTTCACAAGTCTCGCAAAGTTCTGAGATTGTCACTGATATTGTGAATTTGATGCTCTGTGCCTCGAGTACAATGCAAGTAAACTGTGACAGTTAGCACACACCTGCTGACAGAGCTAACTTTGAACAAACAAGTGATTTTTTGTAGACATTGACAGACATTTGGACAAAAAATATATTGTACCATATGAGATATGAGATATTGGAGCCAATTCGCAATGATTGATTCTTCAAACGCATAGTTTTGCTAACGTTTCCACTTTACGGAACAATAGTAATAAATATTTCTAAAAAAAATTATCTTTTCCGGACAAAATCCAACCGATTTGGATGCTTCAGGTGTCACAAACTCACATTGAGAATGCTTGTCAACAATAAACATTTTTTCATGCTTTCCATCCAATGAATTACGTCCTTCAAATATTGAACAACTAAAGTGATTTATTTATTGTATTGAATTGAAAAAAAAGTACAGAATCGTTAACAGCCCGTCGTCAATATTCGGCCCCTTGTTAACATAACATTAGTTCCGTCGATTGTTAGGACGATAAAAATATGTTTACGAATCTATTTCGGCGATATTTAATCTTTTTGATGTGTCAACATTTATGCTGAAGTTTCAATATCAATATGTAGTTATTGACTGACAATTCAAAAAATGTGTGTCTTGGGCAGACAATGTATGTAATTCATTTTAATTTGAATGCAAATATTTTCTCATGAGATGTTATGATTGAGAAGGGAACGTTGAGCGCAGTCAATCATAATAATACTTAATACATATTATATGTATGTACATTGTACATTTTTGATGCTGCAGGATCTGAAGCGATGAAATAAAAGCCAGGTCCATATAGACGTAGTAATTTTATGCGCCTAACAACTTCATTGGCTCCATTTCATGTACGTTTGATCAAATTAAACAAACAAAATATTATTATTGTTCATCAATTATATTGGCAATCAATTAAATTAAAAGGGGCGGTGATGTGGAGTGTGAACTATGAACTACTCAAATTTCCAACATGT
>GL501490.1:107879-125541 GCA_000149185.1 Mayetiola destructor | reverse complement strand
ATAATTATGAAAAACATCAAGCCATACCAATTGAATGATTCAGAATAAGAGGGCCAAAATTGGGAATCAGAAGTGCAAATCTTCTCAAATTTTGGAATATTTTACAATAGCGAATGATTTCAAATTTTATTCCTCTGATCGAATCTTGTAGTGTAACTAGGGAAATCTACCTGTAATTAGGCAAAATTGGGGCCTTTTGGATACTGACTATAATAATGAGACCGTTATCGTTCGGCTAAACGCTCTCGTGCGTTAAGCATTTGCTGGTGGGATGGTTATCCCAGTAATGGATAAGCTCGTCACAAGCGGTGAGCCTTTAAAAATGGATGGTATTTTTATCCAAATTAAAAACACTCGATCATTTGCAATGGGCCCATATATATGGAATTTTCGAAGCATGAATCATCCATCGTTTCGCTTGAAGACGAAAAAAAAAGTCAAATTCAACGCTCTTACAAAATTACACAGCCGTATCGTTAATTCGGAAGCAGCTTTCGTTTAGAAAAAGAGAATGGAATGGGACTGAATTAAAAAATAAACATAAAATAAATTAGAAAAACGAACGAAATACATCGAAAACATGCATCAGAGAAGAAATATAGAAGCCAAAGAGCAAAAAAAAGTTCACAAGACGCTAAAAGCATTTAAGTGCACAGTGCACACGCCCAACGCATGTGTTTCATTTTTCGTACTCGTTATTGCGCGTTCTAAGTTTGTGTATGTTCATTTGAGACAAATAGAATCTCAAGAATAAAAAGAATTTTCCAGTAAAGATGCTGGATATTGTACATTTTTCAAATGCGTCAAATATGAAAGAAATATTTAAAAAAAAAAATGCGGAATGTTTCCAATGTGTTTTCGGTGCATGAGCGCCGTTTCAAGTCTCAAACAGCAATAGCAGCCGGTTCAGTAATATCAATTGGTTTCAAATTTATACATTGAAAATTGAAAGTCAACTACAATCATAGAATATTCGCCTGGTTGGAAATGAAAATTTCAATGTTATTGCTGATGCAAAACGATGTCAACGCTGAATGTCCAAATTCGAAATTCGAACAACATTTTCAACAATCAAATGAAGAAAACCAATCTACAATATTATTGAGAACCGGCTGCGATTAATGGAACTCAATTGGATTTTATTCCATTTTAGCTGACGTAGCAAATGCGAAATTTCTTATGAACGAATTTTTCCATTTTTTTTTTTTTTTTTATTTAATGACTGTTTTCGATGTTTACTCGAACTGTTCTATTGACTTGGATCCGATTTATCTGTGTGGAATGCCTATTCTCCAGGTCCGGCACGGTCAACTATATATGGAATTTTTGCTTATTATTATCGAATTATGGCTTCTTTTTCGGGTGTGTAGAAACCAATTGTTAAAATATGGATTTTGAAAACGTGCTGATTTCACTGACATGCGAAATTGTATTGCATTTGTATTTCACAAAATAAAAACTTTGAAATTGAATCTTCGTGAAAATAATGATCCGTAAATGGTATTTTATCAAATACCGTTCCAAAGCAAACTATTTAAATTTCAATAAATTTAAAATTTATTATTTTGAGTTTCATATTCCAAAGTCGAAACCAAACTTTCGATATGGTTTGTGAATAACTTTTACGTTCGATGACCTTTTCACGGGTTCCATTCATTTAATATTTGCCTATTGCCTGTTGTGACCAATGAAACGTAAAAAAATTCTCATTTCATTTATATTTTCTCTATCTCATTGGCAAAATCCCCAACTGAAGCACTGAAAGAAAAAGGAAACATTGTTTTTTTCATTTTGATTATCTTAACGTTATTCATGTATTCAGTATTCTCGTTAAGCATCAATATCATCATCAACATAGTCGAGCATTGCATCAGGTGTACTCTTTAGTCTGTTTTAATGTTGGCGTAGAGTACTTTATGTGAGTTTGATATTTTTTCCATCCCTTTACCTGGTTCTGTGCCATTCTTTTTCTTTTCGTCTTCCATTGATTTGGATCAAGAAAAATAATTTCTATTATTTGTTTACTCGATTTTCTCTGCTGTTGTTGATTATTTCGTCTTTTACTTTGTTGCCGTTCGAAATGTGATGCGATGTATATATTTATTATTTATTTATTTGTTTGTAGAAGTGAAGTTTCAACATAAAAAAAGAAAGAAAATGAAAAAGACAAATAATGCATTTGCAAAAGGGCTTCAAAAAGAATGGAATTTTATTCAGATTCTTCATTTAAACTTCGGCAATGTCACTTATTTGATCATCATTTTTCCTCCATGAAAACACACTCGAGATTGTACAATGTAATACATTGAGAATACTTATATTTGTGAAGATTGAAGATATACTTTTCCATCACTTAGCAACAATTGAACAGAACAAAAATATGATAATTGCACACTGCATAACAACGGTTTTTATATACCATCATTCAACAATGTATTGAATATTGTATCATGACGGTCTATTTCTCTGTTGCTTAACGCTAAATACAGAACAAATACGTCTGTCAAAACAAAAATACACTTCGTTATTACATTCTTTTTCCATTCGAGCTGAGCACATTCTTTGATTTTGTTCATTCAATTTGTTCATTTGTTTCAATTTCTAGCGTTTAGTATCCAGTTTGGTTTTATAATGAGCATCGATTCAAGAGAAATTCGTTCCGTTTTAGGTCTTTTTTAACCACGACCATTTGCATACTTTGTAGCAAATTCAAAATCAGAATCGTCCAAAGTATTCATCCGACATCCGTTTGCATCCGATTTAGTGTCATAACCAGCAAGCCGAAATTATCAAAACAAAATGGGAACTAATGTTTACACAAATTTCGGTTAAATAGCGTGCGCAGATCCAAATGGTCCCGGTTTACCGACAAAATCGATAGTAACGAAGTGAACGTTGTACGTTTTTCATCTCTTCTTGAATTTTTGTAATGCATTGGCGAAAATGAAAAAAAAAATAAGAAAGAAAAATAACTGTGCTAGACACTTTGAAGCATAAAATGTTTGATTCAGAAACTAATACACGATTGCTATATCTGTCATGACGAGAATTTCAACCGCATATGTAACGCAAGGGTTCCAACTTCGAGCATAGACATAGATAAACATAAAAAATAATATTTAATATTTATTCAGCCTTTTGAATTGTACAGTGTACTGTGCACTGTTGACGGTATATATTGGGGTCGGATGTCGGATATGAATATATATATGAAGTTGGAGTTGCCATCAAAAAGGAAATATGATTATCATTATAATTATTGAGAATGCCAACAAAATTGAACTTTAGTGGAAATGTGGGGAAACAACGAGCACCCACGTAATTTTTATTGTTTTAGGATGTTTGTTGCGCTCATGAAAATTTTGCATTTGTTGGTGGTTGGTGGTAATGTCGAAATGTCGCATTGTAGTACAGAATATAATCATCATTTGCATCGTAGCCACAAAAAAAATAAAATTCATATCAAGCAAATTTGTCACATATTTTGAAATCTGTTTTATGCTTTTTATGCTTTTTATGCTTTTCATGCCACCAAAATTAAATAATTCCATGAAAAATCGTATTTTTACATCGAATTTCAAGTGAATCTATCAACATCAAAATATTAACAACAGCACTAAAAGGATGTCCGTGTTCGTTCAGGTTTATCGTCTTTAAAATCGAACTATGTGAATCGGCATCAAATGTTTAATGGCTTTGCGCCATTTTTTGCTTAGCATGTTGACGAAAAGTGTTTACTGTTCTGTCTGTTCAACGACCACAATCTATTATGTGATGTTTGTTTGTTAAAATTTGAAACACGTATCCAAACATGAACATTAAATTTTCTTTATGTACAAAGTAACAAAACATGCAATACGTTGTACTCCGTTCGATCGGATGAATGACAAAAGGTACAGATGAGGCTCATGTGGATTACCAACACACATTTGTCATCATACAAAATGTCAGTGAAATCAGAGAAGTTGAGTAGATAATGCCATGCAACAAGAAATTTATTGAATATCGATGTGTTCACCTGTTCACCTGTTCACCACAACGTGTGAAAAATATTGATCAAAAATTCAATCCAAAAGATTTGTGTTGATTTGTATGCAATGACATTCATCACTACAAAAACCTTTGAAAAACATTTTTCATTTCTTCTTTGAATCGGTATGACAGAGACGACGCTTGATGAATGCACTTGTTCACATTCGCATAAAATAGATCTACGCAAAAAAAAACCACCTGAACTTTCATCTAAAGCATTTTTCGACGAACTTTTAACGAACGATGCACGCACACCGACAAAATGATGCAGGAAAAATGCTATCAAACCCATTAATTGCATGGCAACGTCGCATCGCAATTCTGTCTGAATGAGATTGGTCAGCGGCAGCTAAAAGGCAAAATTTCTTTTATTTCCAGAGAATCTCTTTCAATTAATACAAATTTAATGTGATGAGATTCAAACGTGGGTGTTGATCGTATGTGTAATGTGGCCACTGATGCTAAAATACATTGGCATGAACATAAAACAAATCGAATTGTTGATGCGCACGTGCATCTACCACTTACATCGTATATTTTTTCTATTTCAATCTGCTGTTGTCATTTATTTTTCTCAAACATTCATTTCCAAAAATCGTACGTTCTGGACGTGTGGGATGTGAACTAATTACAGATCGCACGATATACTTTTCGTTGCATAGCATCAAACGGAACACGTTTTTCTGTCATTTTGTCAAACTTTTGCAATATAATTTCAATGTTTAGTTGAAGGTAAACAAGAAGAAACTAACGATCAACAATAAAACCAAACATCCAACAATTTAGACTTTTTTTGCAATGTATCAACGTAGTTGCTGATTCATTCGTTGATTTTGGTTTTAGTTTTTAAATGATTTGATGAAAATTGATACGGTTTTCATTTGTAATTTGTACATCATTCAATCCATTTGTCTGTTTATTTTGGTTGTTTTTTCATTGCTGTTGTTATTTTGCAGCGATGGACATTTTTTTAATTAAAATGAACTCTTTTGTTTTTGCACGCTAAAAAACAAAAACAAACGTTGTAAATTAGTTTTTTGCTTGCGGTTGTTGTGAGGTTCCGATTTTCCATCCCGAATTGTTCTCCCGCGAGTCTGCTCGTCACATGTTGGTGATAGCTTTGGAAGTGCTATCTTTTGTGCTCAGTACTCTTTCTTTCATTTTTTTTGTTTGTTTACAGTTTCGTACAAAACAATACACATAAATAAAAAAAAAAAATTGTGTGGATCCAAGATACTTTTGCGAAAATGAGGAAATTTATCAAAGATTTCATATTCCCAGTGGCGAAACGTTGAATCGAATGTTATATACAGTGTTATTATTACACAAACCGAACTCAGATTAAATCCCATCGAAAGGTAAATACAGTAAATTTATAACGAAATGGAGAAAAATGGCGTATATTGCGGTCGCAATTTGAATATTTAAAAATTTTCATTCGTATGTCAGTTTAAGTGTTCAGTGTTGAGTGTTGAGTGTTGATTGAGTCTTTTTGTTTGTTTGTTTGTTTCTATATTTGTGTGAATTTTTTTCAATTTTCAATACGATCATTTTCCGCTGTGTTGGAATCCAATCTGTTTTGAAGTAATTATTGGTTTTCATATAATTGTTTGGTTCAAACAAACGACCGTACATTATTTATACTCTGAATAGAAATACCAAATTTATCCAATCGAAATAATTTGCTTCATCTCAATCAAATGATATTAAATCCAAGCTCATTGGCACATTTTGTTTCTTCGGATCTCCCCCTTTTCACATTGACATCATTTCGTTTCTTTTGGCTTAAGTTTGGCACTGCACGCACATATTCAATTCAAGATTCCAATGGAAAAAATCTCTTATAGCCATTCCATTGCAGGTATTCGAAGTTTGAGTACAGAATTTCGATTTGATCCGTTCGTATCATCATATGGTTTATATTCATGGAATGAATTAAAGCTCAAATAATAATAATAATAATAACAATACATCGAATGATATCGATACTTTGTAATTTGCTCACGTTCAACATATTTTTTTGACCGTTGATTGCTATGCCTTCTGTACGATTCGTGTTCATTTCATCGCACATTTTCGGTTCATTTTGTTTGCATCGACATTGGCCCCCTTGAGGGCTGACTGAAAGATGCGTGATAAAGTTTTGTTTTCAGTTCGTCTTACGGCACACACTAAACTTCTCATTTTTTCCGCAAATTATTGCCATTGTCCAATGCTCTTCATATATATTAATCAATTCCACACAATTTTTCTTATTGCAAAAACTGAAATTCATATGAAATGAAGCAATTTTTCGATGGGAAAATAAAGCGTTAAATTTGGCCAAAAGAAATTACATTACATTAAAATTACAAAACTGGATGGAATAACTAAAAGCGTTTTGCTTTGATCAATCTTTATAATTGTCATTCAATTGTAATCTATGGCATTGTCAATAAATTTGTCAATTTTCAATCATCAGCCAAATTTTGTATCAAATCAAAATCGGATTTTCGTATCGATAAATAAATTGCGACGGGGCCGGCAACTTGCATCGATATATTCATTATTTGTGTATTAATCGGATGTCAGGGCGGGCGACATGCATGTGTATATTCTATATTCGAATGTTGATCATGATTTGTATACTTTGTGATTTGATTGAGGTTGAAGTGCTTGTCATCGAAAATTGTGTGTGCGTGTGTGTGTGTGTGTGTGTCTTTTGTCAACATTTTAATTTGACATATCATACTAATGAAAATCGAATGAAAGAAAACCAAATACCACAAACATGAGACAATCACTCAACGCGTTCATTCTATCATTTGTTTTTTTTTTTCTGTATTCATTTTGGTTTCCATCAGTCTTTTCAGTGAAATGTGGTGATACGCTTGTACACTGTTTGCTGTACGTGAACATGACAAGCATTGATATATGTACACAATGTACATATATTGATTATTATTATTGGATGTATGTATGCTGTATACATATGTCAATTGATGTAGGGATTCGAATATTTGCTATTGGAATCGTTTCAATACATCATACACATACATACGGCATATGGGTGATTTGATTCATTTTTGCGATTATCTAACTAAACGCAATTCTTTCCCTTATCTTTGTTGTTTTGTCATTTATCCATCGGCTTCTTCGATTTCTTTCGACCGAATTTACCATGGATGGTGGAAATATCGTTGATTGAATTGTGCGGTTTTCATTTTTCATGATATGTGGTGAGTGATGAGAAGGAATATCGATCGCAATTCCAGGCTTTTATTATTATAAAAGGAAAATATTATTATTATTAACGTTTACGAATGATTTTTATTATTATGATTATTTACTTTTTTTTTTCTTGGATCTTTTGAGCATTTTCCTCGAGTCAAAATTCATATATTTATTTTTAGCATACGATTATTGATTGCAAAGCGTTAGGTTCTCATGAAATTCCGAAATTTCAGTTAAAAAAAAAGAAGAAGAAAAATCAGCAATGTCGACGCATTTCGCTATTTGGAAAATATTTTAAACGATGCGAATGAATAGTAATGCTCAATCACGGTTACGTTACGCCCCAGTCTGTCCATTGTCTGTGAGCTTATTGGCTTGACTTCATTTCAATAATAAAATATTTAATATGTCTGTTGGTGAAAAGAATTTAGAAAAAATCCAATGCAGACAAATAACAGAACTTTATCATATTTCGCACAATTTCGCATGTTTATTACAAAATTAAATTTTTTTACTTTTTATCTTTCAACGAACACGTACGGAATGTGTGTGTGTGTGTCTAGGTGTGGATGTGTGCTGAGTTTAAAGCTATTTCATTGAACATTTTTGGTGCATTTTTACTTCCCACATATCGATTAATTCTTTGGAATATTCCAACAATGACTGCAAAATCTGTCTGCAATTTCAGCCAACAGCATGTCTCATCAACATGGGGAATACAAATTCATAGAAATTCATGGAAATATTGGCTTCATTTTTACATTCAGATCATTTCCATTTTTGAATTAAAATTTTTTGTTGCATTTTGTTGTTGAACACAGACTGTGGAAAATTTTCAAAATCAAGAAAAGTTCACAATTGAATTGTGAATTTTGGACCAAACCGAAGATCTGTGTTGTTTGTCTTGGCTTTTATGACGAAAATTCCCAGGTCATCAAAAAGCAGAAAAATGACCAGACATAACTTCTCGGCTGATATAGCGTAGCGCCAAAAAGGTGATGATAAATGTTGACAAATAAAATGAAATTGAATAATGAATCAATAACATTCGTAACTAAAAAAAAAACACTCACAATTCACATAGGGGAGCTGAAAAACCAATTCCATGTCGAATAAAAAAATAAATCGATTGAATATATTCTCACAGATTATACAATATAAACATTAATGTTTTTAAATTACAAAACATCAGTCAACTTAACGGATGGTCTGTCAAAGGCCAGAGGCTTTCAAAGATAAATCAAATAAAGACGAAGAAGAAAAATCGAATTTCGTGTTGAAATATAAATGATAAATGAAATGAAGAAAAGAATTGAAAATAAGAGATTTAAACAGATTACGAGTGGTAATTGCCAACCTTTGAAATGATTCTCTCTTCCCTTCATCAAAATAACATAATTCATTGACTTTCATCGACCCTGATAACGGTATTCATTAAATATATCAAATATCGGTAATCGGTATTTTCGCATTCAATCCTCCCCGTTAATAGAATTTTTTTTTTTGACATTTAATCCAATACAAAAGCATTTTTAATGACCTAAAGTTTATTTTGTTCACCGTGGTCTAGATTTTATAGGAATCAATGCCGTTGGCTTATCATAGCTTTTAAATTAAATAGGTGTTTTACTGACACACCGAGCAAAAGACCACTGAATAGGCACGAGAATTTCATCATTTTATTTTTATCTCAGTGGCAATTGATAATTTTTGACTTTGCTCCGAACGTTGAATAGAACATTAATGTCTCAAGTTTAGTGTCTACGTTCGAATTTCAGCTAATAAACAAGAATATTCATATTCTGTTTTGTTTTGTCGGCGAATTTATCGTCAGCATTTATTCAAAACACGAACAAAACTGGAAATGTTAAAAATTGTGGCTTACATTTGATGTTATATGTTGAGGATTAATGATTAAATTGATGAAAATTTCATTTATGTTTATTTTATCGTGGATGTTATCGAATTTGATCAAATATGTTAATGTAAATGCTGGTGAAATCAAACGCCAAAAATGGAAAATCGATTAGCGTGCATCACACAATTCACGTCCTGTTTGAGTTTATACAAGCCGCTTTAAAGCTGTTGCACATTTTCTTTTGAAAAAAAAAAATTATATTATTTTATGCATTTTATTTGGACCGCATACATCCTCGTCCTGTTCGTGGGGTGGGTTTTGTATTGATTTTGAATTGGCCTCGAGGGATTTGAAATTCGTTATTTCTTTAAAATTCATTTTTCATCACTTGCCGAGTGGGTTGATGAGAACGTGCTTTCGAAAACGTGATAACATATTCGGAAGCATCGGATTCGTCCGACATTACTGGCTGCTAATACTAGAGAAGCGTGAACTTGACAGTAATGATGAGAACGTTTGCTGTTCGCCATCTTTATGCAGTGACAAGTTTGATTTTTTTCTTCTTTTTTTTCTACTTTGAATGAATATGGGTGAAGCTTGAGATGGTATTGCTCATCTTTTGATATTCCAAAATTTATCCAAAAAGTAATGGTAATAATGCTTGTGGGCTCAGTGTTGATAAAAAAAAAGTGAAGTCATTTGAATTTATTGTAAACGAGAAAAGCAACACGACGTAGACGCATCGTAAAATCACATAAATGTAATTTAGTTACCATTGAATTACAGATATTCATGAAATGAATAGATAAATATATGCGCAACCAGCGATGAACATCACACAACACACAACACACTCAATGAATTACAATTTTCAGCCTTTTCATACTTTATTCTACTATTTTCGGCTTCAATGCGAAGGAAATTGTGAATTTCGATTGAATGCAGCGAGGCAGCGAAGCACCGAGTGATACGTATATTTGATACAATCTGAACCAGTGCGTCGATTTACATTTAACATTTAACTATGTGTTTTTATCGCTGTATCGGCTTCAATAAATTCAGATTCGTTGCCTGCGATGTGAGCCATAAAACGAAAAAGAACAAAACAATGGCACAAAAATTATGATTTTTATGAATGATGATGAAAACAAAAAAAAATCCTACGTTAGGCCAACCAACATTATCATCATTCCGGTAAATCAGGTAAATGTAAACTGAAGACACACACACACACAACTAAATTGATGGCACATTTGTCGTTTGTGTTACCATTTTATATCTGAACGTCAAAATAATTCCAAACGATTTTTTCGCTTGTATATATATTTCCGTCTCCTGTTCGCTGTTCACCTCGAATCATACTATATTTTTGCCTATTCGCCTGAATTCAGATTCAGGATAGATTGCTGATTATGGTGATTATCCAAGCCAGCAAACAAGTATACGCACTGTATCCAAAACGGATCTCGCATTTGAGTGTTCTTTTGTTGTTGTTGTTGTATTCACGCTTTTCAAATTGCAATGAATTTTTCCTTCTTTTTCCGCAATTTTTTTTTTTCCTTCTCATTTTCACCAGAATAATAAAAATTCCATTTTACTCCGGATTGGGACCTCAGATATAATGTATTCATGGCAATCCTACATTCTATTCCCCGTCAAAATTGCATTAATGTATTCAATGAGATTTATTGCTTATTAAAGGCAGATCTATATCACCGACCAATAAATATTGGTATACGGAAATAAGCTTGGAATACAGACGTATACATATGCCATGGGCATATTTCCATAAGATGCTGAATACTGAATGGCAAGGATAATAATTTGGTTTTTCCTTCAATGCTTAACGGATAATTCGGTTACAAAAATATATTCGTTCGCACTCCGGAAATTTAATGCCACCACATCTATCTATATAGGATCCATAAAAATAAAAGTATTCAATACAATTACGATGATAATAAGTTGGGAAATGTTTGTTCATTGGACGCATGCTTACAAAAAGAATCGTTTATGTCATTTGACACTTGATTTTGCTACTGATAAATATAATTTCACGTTTTTAACAAAGATCCAGCGGCTCTGATAGGCCTAAGTGATTTTCCACAGGTTGAGCGTTGGAAGCTTGGTGTTTCCAATCGACGAATGTATCATTCCCAAATTAAAGGAACTGCAGAACTGGTGGAAAGCGTCAAAATCGATTGGAATCAAATTAATTTGGAGTTCATTTCTATGCGAAAGCCAACAGTATTTATTGTTTTTTTTTTCAATGTTCATCGTTCCTAGTTGTAGCCCAAGCAACCATATTTTCAATCGGCAAATGTAAAAAAGGTTCGCAGCCATGGTTTTGATATCGACTCATTTAGATGGTATAACCGTGACCAATGTCAAACAGGGCATGCAATGAAAAACGAAAACAGACATTGTTCGAAGTAATTGTTCAAAACATGCCAATTAGAAAGGAAGAAAATAAAACAATAATGTGAATGGCTTATAATAATCGGCATCTGTTTTACAAACATGGCAAACATTCGCTTTTTTTTCGTTGATGAGAGCGTTCGATGCATGATTTGTCGCTCTCTCTTTTTTCGGGTTTTGTGACGAAAGAAGGCTGACATTCGAAGTTAATGTAATTGAATACTTTCCTTACAAGAAAAAGCAGTTAATGATCCCAATTGATTTTTTTTTATCGTCATCATTTTGGAGCTGATTGTTTTCGTTCGGCATAATGTCTTAAATTCATTAATTAGAAAATGAAATGTTGTTGTTTTGAATTCACAAGAACTGTTTATTTATTTACAATTCAAATTCTCGAAATCATAATAGCCTGATAATGTTTCGTTAAATGTTTGACACTCGATGCTGTTTAGAGTATAAAAGACCCAACATACGAGTTAATTGAACCTTTCGCATCAAATTAAATCAGTTTCAAAAAACGTTTGAGAGTGCTAAATAATTTCATTTTTGGATATCGATTAAATATTCCTCATATTGAATACTTTTAACAATAAGTGATATGTGAAGCAAATATAAAGCGATAATTCTGAATAAAATTTCTGACTCTACTATTTCTAGCAATGATGGAAAATTTCCTTGCAGAAAAATGTATGCGTTTTTTAACGACATTGATTTGAATTAAACGACGCTCTGAAACACCATCCGACACACATTCTTCATTCTTCATCAGATGATTGATACAATACCCACTTGACCATATCAATGAATAAATATTTTCTGTTCAAAGTTCAATAAGACAGCATATTTCAGCCGTTGACGTTGACATCCGTCATCTTTATGTCTCTGATAGCATTAAAAGACATTTCTCATGTATTTATCAATCTGATAAATCATCAATCATACCGGTGGAATATATTTTTAATCGTAGCCTCAATCCCTATTTGTTATTATTATATCCATGCAAGAATTTCGGAAACAATAAATATGTAATATTCCAACAAAATCATTTCTTAAGGACATGATAGGAGGCTTGTCAAATCAATCAAGGCAGACAACACAAAATATAAGAAAGTACTTCAAATTGTGGCCGTCATCTTACATTTAAGTAATGAGTAATGGGAAAATAGTTATTGGCACTCAAAAAAAATCCAATCGAATTCGATTTGATGCAAAAGCTGCCATTTGCAGAAATTGAATTTTGGCCTTCATCTTCAGAGTTCTTCTCATTAAATGATGTATTTCATTAATTATATGTTGAAATTATTCATTAATTTTCGACATGAAAAGCTCTTATAATATATATATACAGTTTTCATAACAAAACTTCAAACTTTCGTGCCGAATTTGAGACGAAGGTTGTGTTCTCAGTCCTCAAAATCAAAACTTGTTAGATTTATTAAAAAAAAATTCCACTTCTATTTTCCATATGAATAAAATGAAAATTTACGATTTTATTTCATTCGTTTTTTCCTCGTTTTCATCACCTCATTTTTTTATTATTTATCAAAACGAAGAGAATAAAAGACAAACATTAAAATTCACGGAATCGCTATTGTAGTCAACGCCGATTTATAAAAGTTAATCCGTCGTTTTATCTAGTTTTTCCCATCGCTATGTGGCATAAGATGCAGTTATACGAATGAACAATGAATTTTGGAAATGAGAGAGAGAGAAAAAAAAACTTTGTTCTTTGGCTTTTGACTTTTTCCACATCAGTACCAACTATTTCCTGGATATAACAGCATTTACATCGGATTCCGTTGTTATTTTGCATAATTTCATTCAAACAAAATGCCAAACAAATAGTCCAGAACGGACAAAGTTACATCTTTTTCACCTACACAAAAAAAATTCTCAACATCACGTCGTTGCCCATGAATAAACGAATTTCCTCCGTTATATGTTGTATGTAGATCCATTGTATATGGCACTATCGTGCATATTTACATCCAAAGTGAAATGAATTTTGAATTTCGGAAGTTTTGATTGCCCCAAAAGTGTGTTTTTCAACTTTTAATTTGTGTAAATCATGTTAATAGTGAGGATTGATGGCTAAGCGTATATCTGTTATGCCCGATCTAAAAAATCTAAACAAGAATCAATGTGTTATGGCGATAATTTTGTTTTTGGTTCTAACCAGTTTCAGTTCGCTAATTTAATTTTTGATCTGAATTTATATAAACATTGATTAACGTGATAATCAATTAATATGAATCTCCATTCTCTATAATCGCATGCCCCATCTTTTTATAGGGTGGTCCATCTATTGATTTCATTTTAAACTACGTATTATTTTGACAAAAGGTACACTAAGGCGCCAAACATTTCGACATATCGTTAATAGTTAACCTGTGCGATGAAAAAAATGAACCGTTTCACACTTGAACAATGCTGATAATTATTTGAAAACCACTTTCAAATTGAGTGCTGTGTTGCCGAAACGTTGACAAAATTGAGAAAACGGCCACCACGCTACAGTGAATGGAAACCGATACCGAGTAATGATAAACGATTTTTGTGGTCGAAGAGGTTTTATATGACATTCTTAAACTTCCCTTAAATCCTGATAAAATGTCAGAAATCTATGGTGCATAAAAATGATGAATGTTAAGTGTTTGATGGTCATTTAGAATGTATCTAGGACTAATATAATAATAATGATCAAAGTGGAATTTTTTCGAAAGACAACAGATAAACCAAATGAAATATTGAATAAAGCTCTCAATGTGACGCGTTTTTGACGCACAAGTACAATACAATAAAATTATTTCACCATTTGAAAGGTTATGAAAACAATAAGAATATTCAACCGCAACGAAATCATTGACTTGGCCGTTATTATTGATTTAGCTATTTTAGAACTTTCAGTTTATTGATTTAGCTGTTTTAGAACTTTCATATGTGCAATGTTTAATAAAATACGCAATCGGAATATTCATTCAGATAATCAATAATAATAATTTTGTAAAATGCGATAAAAAATTAACGGAAGCAAAAAATGAACAAATTTGCTGTAAAATGAACGACCAGATTACATTTTTATATTCATTTGTTGAGTTTTGGTATTTTCGCGTACATTAGCGATGTAATTCCAAATGTTTGGCCAACGCTATTATTAAATCCATAGTATGCATTCGGAACGAATATATCCCAGATCCCAGTGGCAAAATAGTGGTAAAAATCGGTGGACATTTCGAGACAAAATGAAATGAGTAAAAAATGTTCACATTTGACACAACCATGAAAAATCGCATCCAAACACCAACAACAAATCATACAAAAGGTTTTTATATTTATGTTACTGGCAAACAGCATGGTCAGAGTTGAACACTAGCCTAAAACCATCTAGCATATACATATATTCTAAAGGAAAAAAACCAGTAACCAGCTTCAGTATTCCATTTAAAAACAAACAAACGAGAAAAAAAGAAGAAAAAACTTTGAACAAGTAAAAAGTTGAGCCCGTTGGTATTATCACAATGAGCAATGGTAAGCAATGTTAACGCAATAACATAATACCGTGGTGCATGGTAGACATTGGCATCCATCGCATTCAGTTTTATAACCGTCTAGATTATTATATTTTGGCCATTTACTCGTCGCAAAATTGTTGGCACGAACTTTTTGTTTCATTTATTTGCTATACCAACATTATTTCCCTTCTCATTTGGTTTTTGCTATAAAAGGAAAAAATCCTGTATAAAATCTGCAAATCATTTTCGATTCCACATCGTCATGGAGCTCAGCGATCGAATAGCTCTCTACACATTCATCTTTGTTGGTTCAAATAAATGTTGGATTTTAGTTTGGAAATGAATCTCATCGGCAAAAAAACGTTTCGCTTATCATTTATTTCGCCCAATTTTGCGTTTGCCCATTACATTCACACACACACACATACATTCCGCCAATATATTTAATACATTTGTGTTCAAGGAATATCGCTGTATCACCATAACATACGATCTGGAATGAGACGGACAGGACCATTGGTATGTCATCAATAGAGAAATGAAATGAAAAAGTGTCATAGCATCGAACAACACCAAACATATGAAAACTTTTGTACATTACGACGATGAATGTGTTTGACTTTTTTCGAAATAATTGCCCCACTAAACAATTGTTCTGAACGATTAATGCCACCAAATCAAAGAAAAAGAAAAACGCACACACACACACACACACACACACACAAAACAAAAGCTTAATAAATAAATAAAAACAGCCGCCGGAAATCTTCGAAATATCGAAAAAAAATGGAAAAAAGAAAACACAACACAAAATCAAATGGCAAAGCAGATCCACCAAGTGTGACAAATAAACGAACAAATGTAATTTATGGCTATTTTAATACACATTTATGATAAAATACAATGCCGAACATAACATAAGCGTTTTCCATATAGCTTTTTTTTTTATTGTAATGATATAAACGCCGAAATGAAATTCGTGCAGAGAAGTATTTGTTGATGTTTTTTTTCCTCTTCGCTTTTTTTCCCATTTGGAACGGAGAAAATGCACATTCAAATGGAATATTGATCAAAATCGGGGCTTTAGCATAACCAAATGATTCATTTCACACTGGCAAAAAAGAGGAACAAATCCATCCAGACGAATGATGACAACAATAGAGCTGTTAGCATAAAAGTATCGACAGTATATAAAATAAAAGGCAACGCAAAAGAGGAAGAAGAAAAAAAAACGCTTTTCTAAAGTCCATTTGATACCCTATTACCACTATCTCGGCTGACAAACGAACGATGCATGCGTTACATACAACTAACGAATCCAAATGGGCCCATTGGTCTTCAGTATATATACAATATACACCATATTTGAATTGGCTTTTCCAATTTATTTTGGACCGAAATGTTCATTCCTAGTACCAGCATACATATCAGCCTGAATGGTTGAAACTGATGGTCCAAATTCTTCAATAAGTTTCAGTTTTATTTTTTCTTTGCATTTCGTTTTTGTATTTTGTGTATGTTTTTGCACTCTTGACCAAATTCTACAACGTATTTCATCTGATTTGATTCACTGAAATTTACTCGAGCACGCATTCGCCATTGTGAGCACCGAGTTCCGAGCATCAAAAGAATGAATGCCCACATTCATGGTGAATGTTGTGCGACAATGGATATTTTGGTTTCCTCATCATTCTTCATAGATGTTAACTCTAGAATGGCTGTATAATATTTACTCAAGTCAACTACTTATATGTACTTTGCTCAGACGATTCCAGTTTACATCTGTCTGTATGGCCAGTATGAAAGTATTTTTATTTGTATACGAAGACATTCACAGAATAATGAGCCTGAAAAAATACAATATTCATTTGGTTCTTCTTATTTTATTTTTTTTTCTATTTCTGTGTCTTTTTCGCATTGTCCGAAAAAATAAAAATATGCGAAAGATAACGGACAAAAAGGCAAAATCAGGAACGAATGGCAACAAACAAGACCGTTCGATTCGAAGGAAAACTACTGCAATGTTTGGAGCCAAGAATATTGGCTAAGTCTGTATATTTTCGGTGGTTGTTTCGAATAGCAACAACAATACCATTCCAACGAAAAAATTGAAACAAAATGAAACCAAGACGAAAAATAACCGCATACATAGCGGGTAATATGTTTAACGTTTACATAGCGTACAGACATCAACTACAAATAAAACATGATTTTATTTGTATTGTTATTGTTGGTGTATGTATGGCGACTCCATACCAATTTGATATTTCATTGTTCATATCCATTTGGGTCAAGATAATTTGTCTACGATTTCAACATTTCAACTAATCAATCGTGAATGATTTAACATTGTATTTCGCATCTGTCATCCAATACATTTCAATTTTCAATACAAAGCAAAACATAATACATGAAGTTGTGCTGCTGTACATATATGTTCGCGTCAACGGATATAATAAAAGAAAAATTCATTTCAAATTCAAAAGATGCTATGCAACAGATAACTAAATCAAATATCGACCCTTTTGAGGAAAGAAAGAAGAAACAGAAAAAACGAGAGAGAGAGAGAGAGAGAGAGAGAGAGAGAAGAAAACTTAACAAAACAAAGACAAAGTAAAAACGTTACAAC
>GL501490.1:92090-107723 GCA_000149185.1 Mayetiola destructor | reverse complement strand
GAGAGAGAGAGAGAAAAAACTTCAAAACAAAAGCAGAAAAAACGTTTCAACACTTACTTCCAATGGGTTGGCATGAGTTGATGAGCATTTTGTGAACATTCTTTGCAAAACTACCATAGTTGACACACAACGATTAGTTTATTATATTTATATATATATAAACGAAACTTCACATGGAATACACAAATATTATGATAAATATTCGATTAACGTTTCAATTATTTTGAATATTTTTTTTTTTTCAAGTTTATTTTGAAGTTTAGGTATTTATTTGGCACTGAAAATTCGGTTTCTTTGAATAGTTAGTTGTTGTGTTTTAGTCTCAAAATTGAGAAACTTTCTGCATTTATTTGTTGTTTTTTTTTCGCAAAGTATTTGGTATGGTTTCAGTTTGTTTGAAATTGTTCGATAAACTCTGAAAATATTCTGGTTAAGGTGAAATAGTTTAAAGATACGTTTGAAATGGTGCACGTATATGGTTTTCTCAGCTTAAATTAAGTTACACCGGACAGTTTTTTGCTCTTTTTAAGCACCACCGAATACCAAATTCACTTCGGGAATGTTATATCTCGTTATTACGTATGCCTTGCAGCACCGCAATGATTTATTTACTGAAATACAAAAGAAAAAAAAGAACGGAATATAAAATCGTTGGTTGAGAAAAGAGAATTTTTGCTATTTTTCATTGGTTTTCACTGGAAATGAAAAAAAGAAAACATATGAAAAACATAGAAGACGACTTCACAAACCATTCCTGATTAAAATATGTATATATTTTTGTTTTGGTTTTCGAGTTTCAATAGAACGTACCTGTAAATTATGTTTGTCTGTTATTTTTTGTTCATAAAAACATAGCAGTTTGTCTTCGTTTGCATTGAATTTGAATTTTCCTTTTTGAATAGGTGATATATATTAACCGTACGGATAACTGTCAAGAAATGTTGCCGTACCAATTTCTTTTGCTACAGAATCCAAACAATATTTCGCACCAAATCACCTGTGACTTTCCATCGGATGCGCTTACACTTGTTTCAATTTGGCTGCTACTTTTGCATTTGAATCGATTAAATTGTCACAATTTTGGTTGGAATGAATGTTATCAATTTTGGAATATTCACTAAAAACTAATACGATTCAATGATTTCGCTTAAGGAAAAGTTCGGTTAGTTTAATGTCAGTATTGTGATTGGCAGTTGTAATTCCGTTTCATTGAGCCTTTATTCACTCGGTTTAGGCTTTTGATGATGATTTCGATTTAAATACCAATAATGGAAGTCTATTTTATCAGAAATGACCCAGAAAAAAAACCAAAAACTCAAATTCGATTAAAAGTCCAACAGCTGAATTTCGTCCGTATAAAAATAATGAAATTGCTAGAATCTCGAATGGAATGTTTGTTCACATTTACAATCCATGTGAAATGTTGTTGCAAAAAATGATGAAGAAAAAAAAAATGAAAAACCGAATTTTCCTAGACAATTCCTCCTAGAATTCTAATTTCACTAAAATAACTATATATTTTTTTTCCTTCTTTTTTTTTCCTAACTTTTTTCCAAACAGATTCACGTAAAACAGGATGAAACAATCTAGCGATTTGTTCAATTCGCGAGCTCAGTGGCAACTGTTGTAGGCTGTGACTGGATCTGTTAACGGATTCAGATGTGCGCATGTCAATTGAATATTGCGGGAGATGAAAGCATCGAAAAATAATGTTGAATAGAGCAAGTGACGCTTCATCGTTTACATCGTGCTTATCGTTTTCGGATGCCCGTTTGGCTGTGATGTATGTGATATATGCATTGGGCACCGAAAATATGTAGATATGTGAATTGTTGAACGAAATTCGAAATGTTGAAAATGGAGAACGCACGGGAAATGCGTCAATTTCGCAGGAGTGTAACGAATGAAATGAAATTTCTTTATCCACAGCTGGTACCATAAACGTGTGTATAAAGTCTCAAAGCGAATTTTTCTTTTTTTTAATTTAAATCAACCATTGCTACCAATGGCTTGGCTACCAATGCTACCATTTCATTCACAAACATATATATAAACACATACACACAAATATGTTAAATTGTACCGCCAATGAACTTTGGCATAATATACAGTCTCACGCATATTATTTGGTAAGCGAGCAAAAGAGTGAGATACAACGTCATACTTGGAATGAAAACAGTATGAAAAATCACATATTACTGCGTTCGCGCTCTCGAATAAGTTTCAGCTTTTCTCCAAACGGATTATATTTAGATGCGAAAGTCATGAAATGTATGGGATATTTCGTTGTTTGTTGTTTGCTCATCCATCGAATGTTGAGAGTAAACACACACACACACACACACACCACTGTTTTCAAACTTCAGACTGAATGAATCGTTATGAATGAATACACACAACATTCTCTTTCAACAAATGCAAACATTCTGATTTTTTATAAATATTTCGGACTTCAAAGTTTTGTTCAGCAATTATTTATACGCTGAAGTGGTGATGTTGATGCAACAGAATGTTAGTCCGTACCAATATTTTTAATGATTCTACAATGAAAGCCGATTTAAGGAAAATGACATCAACTTCAAAGTTTCAAATTGTTTCATCCTGACTTTCGTTATTTTTTTTATAATGAATTGATTCCATTGGATGATAAAGATTATTTGTTTGTTGTTAGAAGTGCATTGAAAATTGAAAAGCAACAGTTATTTCTTACGATGGCAAATGGTAAATGGTGAATGAATTCTTTGGGAGTTTTAATAATTTATAGATTTTGTAGCAACTACTAACAAGCAGAAGTAATTCACGTTTTTCTTATTGTTTTATTTTTACAAACCGAAATGAAGGCCTCATTAGGTAGGTACACAATGATTAATTATTCGCTTTTTCTGGACATGCCAATTTTTTAAACCACCAACAAAAAGGTTTTGAATACAGATGAAATATTTTACAGAATGGCCTTTCAGCAAGGTCTTTCGGATTCATAAAACAATATTTGTCAAAATGTGTGAATCAGTCGTATTCATCAATATATTGATTCCTATAGGAAGAATATTTATATTATGATACTTCAGAGATTCAATAGATTTCGGAACTAATAATAAGACCATTTAACTTTGAATTAAACTTTCATTATATTTATTGCTGTACTCCTACTATCTATAGGTAATCGTATTGTTGCATTTCATTATATCGAATCAAATCGATATTTGTTTTTAGCGTTAAAGTGTTGGTGAAAGGCGATTATCTCAATGTGTATTGAAATTACAGCAAAGATGTTTTCTTTCCATGGGCTTTTCTCCCCTTTTATGACACTAATAAAGACTTATAAACACTATGTGGAATAATCAATGTTCAGCTTATGTTAAGTTGTTTATTGTTCTATGAATGACCATATATATTATTGTTATTACATATAAACTATTTCACCGAACATCGAATACACTGGTGTGCACACACTTTTGATTTTAGCTCAAATAATAATAATAATAATAATAAAAATAATAACGATAATTGTTGTCGGTGAAAGTTTTTCTTGGAAAATTTCGATTTTTCGTTGTGTTTGATAAGTCAAGTCGTTCATTGTTTCCGAATTTGGTAAATTTCACAAGTTTCAAGTTTTAATGTTTTGTGTATTCTCAGTTGTTGTGTTTATGTACCTATAAAAATGAGTGTATTTGTGTTGAGAAAGCCATTTTTGGAAGATCGCGTAACACCCGAATCAAGAACAAATTTTCCCATTTATATCCATATACAAAATACAACATCGAATGGCAAAAGTTTTTCCCATTTCGGTTAAAAATGGTATTCGTTTTTTGATCAAACTTTGTAATCGATATAAGCAATTTAATAGTTCTTCCTGGAGCACTTTGTCCACAAAGTCCGAACCATTCAAAAATTTATTAACTAATCTAATAAATTGTCTTGTGGAATGTGGAAAGTCCCATTGCACAAATTAGACATAATTCGGCGGTTTGAAGTTTGAAGAGAATCTCTCGGTTAGTCAGTAATAAGTTGCAAAAATTTTTGAATTTCTCCAACATTGTATACAATAATCGGCCGATTAGTTAACGAGGTAACCAATAACCCAATTAACCCACCAAATCCAAAACAAAACAAAAACAAATGTTTTTTTTTCTTCTAATAAACGGAAAGCATTTTAATTCCACTCGTTTCTTTTTATAACCTATGGCAATGAGTTTTGCCATCATTGACATTCAGGAGCTACAATCGCTGTTGGGCAAAAAACAATTTATTCAAAATAGAAAAGAAGAGGCGGTCACTTTATTGCGCTTAGAAAAGATATAAAATTTAAGCTCAAATGAAAACTGAATGCTGAACACACCATTCAGTCTACGACAACATCCATTGAGAATTGAGAAAATTTATGCCAGCAGCCAAATTCATAATTTAATCTTTATTGAATAGCAAATAGCAAACAAGTATTACTTTTTCGATGAAGAAAAGAAGCCCAATTTTAATGAACATTGAACATTATGCGACTGATATCCATAAAAAAACATCAAAGATAAATATTCTTTAGCAAATTATTTTATTGTCAAAGTTGTTTATTCATAAATTTTTTCAAATAAAAATAAAAAAACTTTTCAGCTTGGTTACAATGCAATGTTTCAGTTGACTTCGGAACCGATACAACAGATTTTGTTCATCTGCACGAAGACGTCACGCGTTCAAGGAACCAACCAAGCAAGCAATGGCTCCTTTCACTGAATTCAATATCTAATATCTAATGAGAAATGATCGCGAATGATAAGACAGAAGCGAAAACAATTTTTGGAAGAAAAAAAAATCAATCCACAAAATGAAATCGAACATAAGCACTGCAGCACATACAATCGTTAACATATAAACTGATGATAAATGGCGGAAATTCTTGAATTAAACATCAGTGAAATACTTGCAATATCGAACATCATATCAAAGCTTTTTCACAAAGGGAACCACCATTGCTATTACATTATATATTGTATATTTGCCGTTTGTATAATCAGAGACATCAGAGACATTCAACTCGCACTGAAGACAAATATATTTGTGCATTCTTTTGCTAAATAATATTTATTGTTATTTGTTTTTTTTTTTGAAAATTTACACAAAAACACATGTCATTCGGTTTGAACTGTTGTTTAAAATAGAATTAAACGAGAATATCATATTTGAAAATGGATGCTGAATTTCTATGCGAGGAATTTCATTCGAATGTAAATTAATGCGTAATAGTTTGTTTGTTCAAATTTGTAATTCAGCTTAGGATCTATTCGAGATTATATATACATACATATTTGGCCTCCCGGTTTCAACTCACCCGTATTTGATGCGACAACGATGACTATTATACCGAAAATTTCATAAATTTTGAATTTTCATCAAGCAAATTCATTGCCAAATATCGAAATGCACAACAAATAATTCATAATACTGAAGGTATTTTGTATTTGAGCTATGTGCATGAGCTATAATTAATAGCAACAATTTGATCGTAAAACGTGGTCATAAAGCGCTCCTCGAACTCTAGTTTGTACTAAACGCCGAACGTCAAATGAAACATAAAACCAAAGGGCTCAATCATTCATCACACATTTCGATTCAGTTAATACACAATTTAGGATATGCGTTCATCGTATCATCATCATCTTGACATGTTATGTCAATGTCGCTAATTCAAAGCCATCCAAAAGTTCATAATCTTGCAGCATAAATGATGGAAAGCTATCTAACACATATTTATGTGAGCGAATCTACTATTCATTATACCAGATATCATTGGGAACACAGTAAAACAACTCATTTGCTTTAAGAAAAAACAAAAAATACTAATTCAACTCCGAAGATCATCTTATGCATGAAAAAAAATATATAAATTAATAATACAATATTAAAGTAATGATTTAATAATAAATAATAACTGTTGTGATAATTATAATTATGATTATAATTATATCATAAGTGAGCATAATTGGATATAGGAGGTTAAACTTGTTTCTTGTTCATAATCGAATAAGACAATGATGCTTTTGAGAATAATTTGATGTCATGTTGATTCAAATTGTGAAAAAATATCAGGATTATAGATTTCTAATAAATTCTATCGAGAATTGTTATCCAGTTGATGAAAAATTCGTTGCCAAAATTTGAATAAGCCAAAATTTTGAACTTTTCACAGGATCTTTTTCGTTTTGCAACCGATGCACGAATTTATTATAGAGCACATTTAACAAATAAAAATTCCAAATAAACGATATTTCACGTTCAAAGGCAATAAAAACATTTTGAAACAGGCTATGGAAAAAAATTGTTCGATATTTCATGTTGTCATTGTAAATTATTTCTTTTATTTTGTCATGAACAAGATTCCATTCTATTTTGATTATATTTTTGAAAATAAATCGGAAGTTGTTGATAAATTTCTCTTTTGTATGAAGAAAAAAAAAAGGAAGCAACAAACACAGGATGCGAATAAATTAGCCATAAAGCACCGGAAATGACAAGCAAAATACAAATTGAAAAACATTCTTCAAATTTTACCATCAACGTTTCCATCATAGTATTTCAAAAACCGCATTTTACATATAACAAGCTCCTTCATATTATTATTCAGAGAAACTATTGAACAGATGCATTATTTTCGGTGTAAAATTGTGAATGCAAAAAACGAAGCCGACGAGAGCGTTAAGTGTGAAACGTTACAAAATTGTTTGGTGATGTCATTTTGTTGTTGAGTTGATTTTTGATGTTGTTTGCGAATTTTCTTTTTTGCACGGGCCCTGATTATGTCACTCGCTTCTCATAATCCAAAAGCGATGAAAACAATTCATTGATATGTGTATACGATTTTACAAAAAAAAAAAAAAATTAGTAGACAAAGCAAAATTGGCAAAAATTGCATTTTACCAAACGGAAAAATAAATTTCAAGGCGAATCACATGTATGATTGTACATGGTAAATAGAACATAGTACATCATTCTACTATGTATTAAAAACTGAATAGTTTTTTTTAATTAGTTGGCTATAGTCATTTTCAGTCTGTTTATATTTCGTAATGCTTTTGAGAATGATTTTCGTTGACAATTGGTGTGCTGAAGGCTGAATGTTTTTGGTGGCGACCAAATCAGTTTTATCAGATCGTTTTTTTTTATGGTTGTAATTTCTGAATAGAGACACATTAAAATTGGATATACATACATGTTATTATTGTGGACAACATGATGAAACTAAACATTGTGAACAACGTGTGAATACAACGAAAAAAAAAATTGTTAAAACTGAAATATTCGTATCCATAAAAGACAATTTGATAATAACGATTCGTTCTCATTATAAATTGAGTTCAGATTGCGGATAATGATCTATCGCTGCGTCAGAATGTTCTTTAAACATTTTGACTGAATTAACGATTTTGACAAATCCAAAAATGTCCAAATAAAAATGTCTGAAATGTAAGCATTGAGCTTAAAATGTAATTTTAGCCAGTAAATAAAGAGCAAACGAAAGATACAATAACCGATTTTGTTGAAAAACATTTTTGAGGCGAATGCCTATAATGCGGAGGCTAAGACATGAAAAAGCTCGCTATGAATAAGAAATCTATTATTCGAGTGAAAACAAAAAGTATACAATATATAGAATATGAAAAAGAAATCGAGAATGGAACGAGGGGCCGAAGATGGCAGGCACATCAAAACAGGGTGAAACTTTGGAGAGCTCACGAAAAGATGAACATAAAATGATACGAAATGCAGGACATAAAATATCATTTCATTTATTGAAGCGATTTATATTACTTTTTTGTTCCAAGTTTGGATATTTTTCTGGAAAGGTTCATCGGTTTAGTTGGCGAAATGGTTTATACGTTGCGTGCCCATCACATTTGTGCGTATTAACGCACAATTTTTTTTCTTTTTTTTGGCGAAGGGTGTTCATATTAGTTTTTGGCGAATGTATGTTCCATGTTATTCGGTTCATTTCATCCATTAGATAAACTTTTTTTCTTTTTCTTGAAACATCCAATATGGAGACGAGAGACGAGTGCAGGAAAATGTCACACGTCACACACACACACACACACAAGAAAAGCTAGAAAGTTCATAAGGCGAATGTATAGGACAAGCGTATGCCTCACAAATTACAATTAGTTTTGTTTGCCATAGCAGAATGTATTTTTGAAAGTGAATCAAGCCTAAGATAGGGCTTAAATTTGGAAATACTGAATGAAAAAAAATTTCCGGAAAATCGCAACGATGACAATTCTTGTATAATCATAATGGAATGAACACTAAGCAATTAAAAAAAAAAAAATTAATCCAATGGACAGAGGAGAGGATGGGGAGGCGGAGATACAAATATGATTGCATAGTTAGAGAAAGGGGGCAAGAAGAAAATGAAGACAATACGAAATGCCCATTTATTATACAAACGCTTATTAATCTTCCAGTTTCTAGGAACCAGTGAAAAATTTCATTTGGTTGCATAAATTGTAGACAGAACCTAATTTATATACATTTTCAGTCCACGTTGATGATTTAAATGGCAACGATACATTCTATTTGATGTGTCATCATCCATGGATGTTAAAACATTATCTAACAGCCAGATCAACAATTCAAAGTGAACGTTAAATTTTGTTGCGCCTTCAATTTGCTTGCATTTGATTCTTCTGAACATAAAACAAAATGTGTAGTACATTTCTAATAAATGTTTCTTATTCGAAACTTCAGTGTTCTCGAAACTCCATACATAATACTGAAAATCCAATTCACAAAATTCACAAAAATTATGCCAAGAATGGCAAAAAAAATTTGGAAATAGAAAGTTTAAAGTTTGATGATGATAACAATTTGAAAATGAAATGAAATAGCATTACGCCCTTTTGTTCATCAACGTTATTATTTCATATTTTTATGACATTTGGCCACTACAATTGTTATCGTAACTTGTCCAAAATTCAGTAATTAAATTGTGTTTTTGTGTGTGTGTTCCTGTTGACATTTGCGAATGCTTTAGACATTCAAAGAGAGACTGTGTGTATAGTGTATATTGTATATGCTATGCAAGGCCAGAGATAAAAATCGTATTAATATGAAAGCGTGTTAAATTAACAGAAAAACGACAATGTAAGCCAAAAGATGAAATATCCACCAATGTTCATGTGATGATCAAAATTCCGTTTAATTTAAAAAAACGTATCCATACACCAGTACACAGTATACATACATTTACAGATAAATCCTCGTGATTTTTTTTCTTTTCTATTTTACTCTTTTTCTTTCTTTCTCTTTCGAATTAAAGTAAGAAGATAATAAAATCTTTGGATAGATAACGATTGCTGGTGAATGTTCGTTTTTCGCATTTCTTTACCACTTCAATTCCACTCGATTCGCTCATGTGTGAGATGACTGTGTATGGATGAGACTTCATCAACATCATCTAGATTCAAAGTGATGTATTCGCATTCGCATAATGTCGTCAATGGAAAAATATATTGGATCTTTTTTCTTTTTTTTTCTTTTTTTTGCTGAAAGATAAAGCTGGAAATAGAAGGAGCCTGAGTGAGCAGAGCTATGCACGCTATAATCTTGTCGTTCAATGCTCAATGTAATGTATACATGAAGTCAGTGTCATTCACATGTTTTATTTTCTATTATTCTTTGCGCTACCAGCTATTGCATTTACTTTAATACACTGGATCTTACTTAAATAGTTGAGCTCATATTTAACGGATATGGATGTTGGATGACAAACGAGAACCAGTAATGTGAAGCAGCCAAATTCACAAAACGAAAAAAAAAAGAAAAGAAAAATGAGGATAAGCGAAAAACAAGGAAATAGGAAAGAGAAAAAAATAAAATAAATTAGAAGATTATTTGGTGACAGGAGCATACAGAGACCGAAAGTGTCAAATGTTATGCGTTTCAGGCATTTGGCATTTGTGTATTCGATGTTTTATTCTATTTCAAAATTTCTTTATGGCTTAAGCATTGAATCGTTCGTATGAAAAACGATTAGATCTTGGAAAAAGCGTCCATTGCTAAGCAAAAACTTTGGTGAAAAAAATTCCGAAAAACTAACAACATATAATATGTTTTATATGCTTTGCGTTTCATACATTTATCTTCTTCGTGTCGTTTGCGTATTGCATACGCTTTTCATCTTTCAATACATGTAGTCAAATTTTTTTCATGTAAAATCCAACCGCTTTGGGTTTGCATCGGTTTTTGATACAATTTGAACGATATTTTCGTCTTTAATGAAATAAGATGGCCAATGAATTGACTGGAACGTTGAATATTTAACAGATTATGCGAATGTTGATAGAATATCCAATTCGTTGCAGATAAACATTAAAAATTCCATTTTAAGAGTGATTTTATAGGATTTTGGATAAATATCGAATCAAAAAAAATCAAAGCAGCTATTTTCTATCGTTGTTCATCAGTTGGGATTAAAATTAATTAAGCCATAGTCACGAATATGTTGTATGAATATTCTTCTGAAACAGTTTTTGTGGCCGAATAAATGAATCGTTTCATATGGCCGATAGTTGTGAACAAGCTACAGGCTACAGGTTCTCTTTTCCATTATTTGAAAGATTCTAGAAAAACAATTTATTTTTTGAAATTCAGAACAGAAATACATATCCATACTGGGCAGGGGGTACGAATGTCATACCGGATGAGGAATACATCTTCGAACAATAGATAATATTTAAAAAAAAAGAGATGATCGTTTCATCTGCTCATTATTTATTATACGTACAGTATGTCAAGTATATCAAAAACGAATTTCATGTTGGATTTGACGAAAAAAAAATCGTCCAAAACGGATTAAGAGCTAGCTGTCAACATATTAAGCATTCAATTAAATTCAAATCATTAATTTTGCATACTTTTCATTCGTTATCATTATTGGCTTTTAGTTGTATTTCTTCTCTTCCAACATCCCGACATTTGAATTTGTTCACTGTTGAGGTCATTGTTCTTACCGGAATCTTCAAGGTTTCTTAAGCTGATGTTTGATTTAATCAGTGAAAATTAATTTGTGAGAGAATATACGAAAGACGCATTATTCCATTTGATGAATCAAGAGAAAAGAATGACTTATCGTGTCGTGTGGCAATTACAGCTCAAGGCTTTTATCGTTTTCAACATTGAAAGTTGCTTATAAAACAGCATTATCATTTGTAATGGTAAAGTAAAATTTCAATTATTTTGAATTAAACATGTCAACAAAAATTGCATGGCTCTCAGCGTTGATAATTGTGAATATGCACACTCATTGAATATATCGTAATCCGATTTTGGCTCATGATGATTCCGGTCGAATGAACGATTTTCATTATAGTACTTTTTAAATTGAGTAGCCCGTCTACTGACAATAAGTGATTTCCACATTCAGAAAGCTAGTTTATAGGTAGTCTTCTCTCTGTTTCCATTCTATCGTAAAACAATTCAATGGACAACAGAAAAAAATTTATATCTTTTTTGAGCAATACAGGAGGCAAACATCAAGCGCACACACACACACACTCAGAAAATGCATCAAGAACAAAATGGAGATATGAACAATAAACAAATAGCATGGATCCACGGTACCCCGGATATACAATTTATCGCAATAAAGCATTGAACATTAATACTCTCAATCGATAATCCTTTAAAATTCCGATTTTTTTTGTTGTTGTTGTTGTTGTGCCCAGCCATTTCTATAATCTACAGCAAACAAATGATTGAAACGATGCATCTTTCAATCCATCGACAATATCACTACCATTTCAACTTGAATTTTAAGCGTCGAGATCTGTAAACCTTATGCATCCATTTTCATCACAATTGGAACAATCAATTGAAAAATTTCCTCTTTTATTTGATCTTTCAAACATTTCAGATGCCGACAGAATGGTCCGATTCTTTAAATTGAAATCATTTGAAGTGTATCGAGTATCGAGTATTCGATTTTGTGTTCGTCTTCTGAATCCAATATGCATTAACAACCGTTTCAAACAAACCAAATGAGCAGACAATGAATGTTCCGAACAAGAAATCGGCAAAATTGTTCAACAAAATCCTTAAAAGAATGTAAAAAAGAAAAAAAACAAAACAAACATTGAGAATCGTTTTTCAATGGAAAACATTACCAAAACTCGTCCAATTCCTTTCGTAATCATCGTCGATATGCGCTCTGATCGTTCGCAAAACATATTGTAACTGTTGGTCTGTGCCAAGTGCTAACTTGGCAACGCTATATTTGAGTGCGACATTGCATTCGTTTCTTTGAGTGCCTTCGTCGTTAATATTGTGCAATATATGTGCTCAATGCTCGATTTTCGACAATGTGAATTGTGAATTTCTCTTTTCCCAACTTCATTGTTATCGATATTTTATTGTTGTGATTTAGTATTCTTTCTCTGCTTTTTCAGTCGATGCCATACACTTTAGAACCGTCAATGTTCGTAATCTTAGATTGGCTTTTATTCGTTGCCATTCTTATCGTTCGTCGTTTCTATTTCCATTTTTTTCTTTGTTTCCATTCGAAATTCATACATGAATAGACTTTCATTTTGCTTGAATGCTCATTATTATTGCATGCAAGTGTGCCGCTTGCAGTTCACAATTCACAGTGTTCAATGTCCAAAATGTGCATTTGGTGGTGGGATTTCGATCAACGTTAACATTGTTTTGCTTCACTTACATCTTCAATCCCAAATTGAATGCTCTTATTCTTTCGAAATTATTTTGACGGTTTTCACTTTTTCGCATTTGATTCTTGCGTCCGATTCGAAAACTGTTGAAACTTTTCAATATGACGAAAGCTACGGACGGGAGTGCACAAATTAAGTTTCTTTGCTGATATTTCAAATCCGATCTTGGTTTATTTGTTTAAAGAGAAGAAAAAATCGAATCAAAAAAGCCCTGAATAATGAGTACTAAAAAAAAGGGAAGAAAAGATGCATTGAAAGTAAGCTCTTTTTGGTTGAAATCGATTTTCTATTAGAAGATCCATTGCCCTCTTAAAAATAATGGGACTTTTCCAATAGAAACTGCATTCCAGGATGGACCGTAAGTTTAGTTGATGGACGACCAACGGCAGAGATTTTTTTTTTTTTAATTTGTCGTTTCCAACCACGTAAACGTGAAGTCGAATTATTAAATTACAACAACAATAACATTAGAAGAAGGCACAATTCCTTTTGATATTTATTTTGGCCAAATGATAGCTAAAAACGACAATTGATAACTAAAAAATATAATTTTGAAAACTAAATCAGTCAAAATGCTAACTAAAAAAAAATGAAAAATTATTTCTATTTTGGACAATCTGATAGCTTCAAAAGCAATTTGACTTCTAGTATTGGGCACTACGAAGCTATGGAATAAAACAAATTGGGCAGAAAATAAAATGAATTGGGGAAAAAATCGGTAATTGATAATTTTGATGAGCTGTTTCGGAAATGGCTCAAAAAATTTGGTATGCAAATTGAATAATTTAGCAACCTTAAATATTGAAATGTTGCTGACCTAAAGAAAAATTGAATGGCTATTTGATTTAGGATGTAAAATAGTTTGGAACATTGATCAAAACATATAACGTGCTCATATGGACGGAGTTAAAAACAACATTTTCCGAAGGTTGAATTCACAACAATAATCGAACGTATGACGCATGACTCACGAAAACATCTGGTTCATGCATTGCAATTTCTAAAAATAAAGAACTTTAAATCGAACTAATGATCTTCGAATCGCTTTAATAACGAATATTTCATCGAAATTTTTTTTTCGTGATTCTTTTTTTTTTTTTTGGAGTTGTATTTAAATTTCATGAAATGTAAATTTTGTCTGGCAAGTTTTGAGATGGAAAATTTACAATTCCAAGTCCAAAATTACGTTTCAATAACGATTCGTTATGATAAAAAGACTGAATTATTGATAAATATCCAAATACTTTAAATCACGAGGGAGTGAACTCGAAGGATCAATTTAATCGGATGCGTACTTGAAAGTTCTTGTGATTCATAGTATTAATGATCTGTTTCGAAAATGGTTCTCAGAGAAATATATGGTATGCAAATTGAATAGCTTAGCAACTTAAAATATAGAAATTAGTAATTTTGCTGACCAAAAGAAAAATTGAATGGCTATTTGATTTGGGATGCCGAGCAGTTTGGAACATTGATCAAAACATTAAATTCACACCAATAATCGAACGTATGACGCATGACACACGAAAACATCTGTTTCGTGTCTCGCAATTTCTAAAAATAAAGAACTTCAGCTCAAACTAACAATGTTCCAATATTTTGTGTGAAATGATCCATAGTTCCCATCTCTTCCTATTTTCATCTTCTTCTTTTGGAAAAATTGAGTGGCTTACAAATTGTGAATTGCTCCGATTTTGCCTTTTCATCGAAGGCCCTGATACAGTCAATTCATATCGACAAATAATAATGAAACAAACAAATATGGGCAGAAAAGAAAATAAATTTGTCAGATTTTATAAACAAAATCGTTCAGAAACTTTCCAAAATTGTTCAGAAATTTTCAATAGCACGTAAAATGGAAAGTTGATGATGACCTTAAATTTAGGTAACAACATAATGCATTGCAGTTCGCGATTTTTATTTGATCATAATATGTCTTAGTTTACACCCGAGTGACATATTGCTATCCAAAAATTTTGGGGGGGTCACCATGGGCGGTATACCTCAAATTATTGTTGTTGTAATTTTCGACTTCACGTATCCCTATACGAGGTTCGAAACGAAAAATTTGAAAGATTTGTCGTTTCTCTGCCATTGATCATCCAAATACAATATTATTGACTGTATTGCAATAATTTTTATCTTCTGTCTCCTTCTAATACTATTTGCGTCCTTTTTACTCTGAAAATCAATATGGTCTCTATCGATTCATCTCGATGTCCAAATCATTAAAGTTGAAACAAGGATTTTGTTGCATTCATGGCTTACGAGTAATTTTCATTCGAGAAACGAATTCATTTGTGCATTACGCATTAAGAATCAAATTCGGTTTAAATATACTAAATATATATATATATTGTATTTTGAACAAAAATCGAATATCTTGTGTCATAATAATTTCATTCAGGATGTGAATACATACGAAGAAACATGTGCCACGGTTTCAATATTGAGAAACAATGGCTTCATACGAAATAAGAATACCATAACGATTTTTCTTCATATTCTCATTGAATTATTATTCAAGAGTTCGATATTTTATTTCGACAAATGAAGTACGAAAAACAAATTCAATGGCAAAACAAACAGACAATAATAGATCGGGACGCAAATACACAATGTAAACACACGTTTAAAGTAAAAAATAATATTTTCATTTCATCTCGATCAAAATAAGACGTGAATACATACGAAGATACATGTGCCAAGGTTTCAACATTGAAACCCGTAGCTAAATATTACATTAAAATACAATAACAATTTTTCATCCCTTTCCCATTCAATTATTGAAGACTTCAGTATTTTTTCCGAAACATGAGACACGAAAAACAAATTCAATGACAAAACAAATACGCAATAAAAGATCGGGATCTTTTCCTATTTCGTTTGCAATCTTTTCAATCTTTTTGAATAATTCATAAAA
>GL501490.1:76018-86846 GCA_000149185.1 Mayetiola destructor | reverse complement strand
AAAAAAAAAAAAAAAAAAAAAAAAAAAATTAACCAAAAATAGTAATGCACCTCTGGTGCATAAAAATAAATTCAGTAATTTTATAATGAAATAATTATTGTTTTCTCTTTGATACATTTACAGCAATGAAAATGAACTGTAAGTCCATATCAGATTGACCAATCATTCCGAAAACAAATTTAGTAATTTTATAATGAAATAATTATTATTTTCTCTTCAATACATTTACAGCAAGACGTTACTGTAAGTCCATTTCAGATAATAATATTAAGCAATCAATTCAAGAACAAATTAAGTAATTTTATAATGGAAGAATTTTTTTTTCCTCTTGTATGTATTACATTTACAGCACTCAACTATCGTAAGTAAACCTTAGATAATAATATTAACCAATCATTCCAAAAATAAATTCAGTAATTTTATAATGAAATAATTATTAATTTCTCTTTAATATATTTACAGCGCTGCAGCGCACCGGTTTGTCCAATTCATATAAAAAAATTAACCAATCATTTCTAAAATGAATTAAGTAATTTTATAATGAAAGAATTATCATTTTCTATTTACTATTTATAGTGTTAATTGGCAACGGTAAGTTCATTTCAGATAATAACATTAACCAATCATCTCAAAAATAAATTAAGTAATTTTATCTTTAATGAAAGAATCATTATTTTCTCTTCAATACATTTACAGCAATCAAAGAGAGTAAGTCAATTTTAGATAATAGTATTGACCAATCATTCCAAAAATAAATTTAGTAATTTTATCTTAAATGAAAGAATAATTATTTTCTCTTCAATACATTTACAGCACTGCAAACAAACGGTAAGTCCATTGCAGAAAATAATATTAACCGATCATTCTAAAAATAAATTTAGTAATTTTATAATGAAAGAATTATTATTTTCCCTTTAATACATTTACAGCGCTCTAGAAGAACTGTAAGTCCTTTTCGGGTACAAGTATTAACCGGACATTCCAAAAATAAATTTAGTAATTTTATCTATAATGAAAGAATTATTATTTTCTCTTCAATACATTTACAGCCATCAACTGGCACTGTAAGTCCATTTCAGATAATAATATTAACCGATCATTCCAAAAATAAATTTAGTAATTTTATAATGATATAATTTTTATTTTCTCTTCAATATATTTACAGCAACGCAGCGCAACGGTAAGTCCATTTCAAAAAACAGGCAGAATTTGATACTATCGAATTTAAAATATGCACCACAAATCTTATCAAACTAGAAGTGTTATCAAACACTTTTTGTGGTCTATTCGACTTCAATAAAAATATAAATAATTAATTTTCCAGAGAAATATTTGTTCGGAAAAAATTTCGGGAATTGTTTTTCGGGAAATTTTTTTGATCGGAAAATTTTTAGGAAATTTTTTTGACCGGAAAATTTTTTTATCCGGAAAATTTCTTTGTCCGAGAAATCTTGGTCGGAAAATTCCAAAAATAATTTCCAATCGATAGCATTTTCCAAATTAAACGTAAATCCAAAATTTCAATTCGATCGGACAACAATTGACGAAATCGTATATATTAATACGCTAACACATTGCTGTCCCTCCCTTTTAAGAGTTGAATACTGAACGGATTTTTATAAAAAAAATACACCGTTGGAAAGGTTCTATCGAGTAAATTTGCAGAATCTATTTTTTATAAAAAATCTGTTCAGTATTTCCAGGTGAAAAATCAGTTCGAAAACGAAGATGTAATCCTTGGTCCGTCTGTGTGTTTTGTTTTCTCTCTGTTTCACCTTTCGCTGTGTATATGTGCTTCACTGACCACTAGATCACATTCTATGATTTTTTTTTTTTTTTTATTTTTCGATTTGAACTTCAAACCGTGAGCATGGCATCTTACATCCGTACCGTACTCGGTCTGACTCGGTCCAATCATATTCTTTGCAAATATTTATATCAAATTGATTGATTTAATTTCCGATTGATTTTTGAATTTTTTGCTCATATATGAGAATATACTTTGTGTTGAAGCGGGAATGTGTGTTTATGAGGGTATATGTGTGTGTCGGTGTCTGTTTAGTAAGGAACGTATGTGTTTGATAGAAAATATGTGTTTCGGCATGTGTTTATAAGGGAATATGTATGTTAAAAAAGTGGATTTCATAAAAGATTACCACGCGCACAAGGTGAACAAATGAAATATTTAAAAAAATGTTTTCATGAAATTTGACCGAGTTCAGCAAACATGAATTATTTTGAAAATTCAATTTTTGGATCTTTTTAACTTTTGACCCTAGAAAGCGGACAAATTTTGGCCGCCACAATCCACCTAGATATAATAATAATTCTTCATAAATGAGAGGAGAAAAAAAGAAGAAAAAAAACTATTCCAAATACAGTAAAGCACCTGTGGTGCATTATAATACTTAGCAATCATTCCAAAAATAAATTTATTAATTTTTTAACGAAAGAATTATTATTTTCTCTTTAATACAATTACAGCGCTAATATGGCATGGTAAGTCAATTTCAAATAAAAGTATTAACCAATCATTCCAAAAACAAATTCGGTATTTTTATAATGAAAGAATTATTATTTTCTCTTTAATACAATTACAGCGCTAATATGGCAGGGTAAGTCGATTTCAAATAAAAGTATTAACCAATCATCCCGAAAACAAATTTAGTAATTTTATAATCAAAGAATTATTATTTTCTCTTCGATACAACTACAGCAAACTAGAGGAATTGTAAGTCCATTTCAGATAATAATATTAACCAATCATTCCAAAATAAATTTAGAAATTTTATAATGAAAGAATTATTATTTTCTTTTTAATACAATTACAGCGCTAGTATGGCAGGGTAAGTCCATTCCAGATAATGATATTAACCAATCATTCCAAAAACAAATTCGGTATTTTTATAATGAAAGAATTATTATTTTCTCTTCGATACAACTACAGCAGTGTAGAGAAATTGTAAGTCCATTTCAGATTATAATATTAATCAATCTTTCCAAAAACAAATTTAGTAATTTTATATTGAAAGAATTATTATTTTCTCTTTAATACATTTACAGCGGTGAACTGCATCAGTAAGTCCATTTCAAATAATAATATTATTATATCATTCCAAAAATAGATTAAGTAATTTTATAATAAAAGAATTATTATATTCTCTTTTTAATACATTTACAGTGCTTCAGTAGAAGTGTAAGTCTAGATGATTATATTAATCAATCATTCCGAAAAAAAATTTTAGTAATTTATTCTATAATTAAAGAATTATTATTTCCTCTTCAATACATCTACTATATAGCACTGGTGCAACGTAAGTAAATTTTATATTATAATAATAACCAATCATTCCAAAAATGAATTTAGTAATTTTATAATGAAATATTTATTATTTTCACTTTACTATTTACAGCGCTAGACTGGCACTGTAAGTCCATTCCAGATAACAACATTAACCAATCATTCCAAAAACAATTTTAGTAATTTTATCTATTCAAATGATTCAGTCATGATTTTGAGTTGGATGCTATAAAGAAGTAAGTTTGATAATTTTTATATATTTTTCCGAATTTTATAAAAAATCGCTTCTAAATTTGTTTGTTCCAGTGCTCTTCGAATTTTTGCTGGTCCCAGAGGAAAATATTTCTTGGAAATGTAAATTCTTTTTCCCCACCCGCATATATTTGCAATTATTTCATTACATTTTTTGTCCTTTATTTTAGTTTGGCTCATCCAGGAATAACAATTTGCCGGTAAGTTTATAATAAAAGATAAATTTAAATTGAAAACTGATAAACTGATTCATCATCAATTAATTTTGGGTTGCCTTTCGGTGCGTTGTAGAATCGGAGATTACGAACACATGTAAGTTTAATAATGATGATCATAATTTTGGGCCAATTTAAATACTCACTCTTGTTGAATTCTTTTTATCAGAATAGCGGAGAAGATTTGGGACGCACCATATGAGTGAGTAATATTTTCAGTTTTAGGCGAAATGACGTCAAAAATTGAAGTTTTTTTACATTCTTTATCTTATAGCAAACTTTCAAGAGCATTGACGAAAGGCATCTAACGCTTGAATTTTAATACCCAACTGAAATATTCAATTAAACATTCACAAATGTATCACTAACATTCAATGTAAATAATTTTTGGGAAAATATAATACGAAATTCAATTGTTAACTTCTGATTTAAAGAAATAAAATATTTTTGAAAGTTCACACATCAAATGAATTATGTTTTTAAGTCTATGGAATTGGCTCCTGAAAAAAAATTTGCAATTCAAATTAACTAATTCGGTAACCGAAAAAAAAAAATTCGGAAATAGCTCTATGATTAAAATATTATAAACAGGAGTATTGGACATATACTTGTCAAACTTTTTTGCTTTGTTTCATTAAGTTTTTGTACGCACATAGCTTTGTGTATTGGTTTGTGTCTCAACTGTGTCTCAATGTAAAAAGTTCCTATAACTTTCTCAACATACACGGTAATTTACGCAGGCAGAAATTAGAATTTCAGAAAATTAACCATTGTGTACAGTTGTAAATTTCAGTAAACTTGTGCCTACTCAAGACACAAATTCTGCTATGCGAAACTACGTTAGCATTATTGTTATATTCTAGTGTTCAAATTTTTTGAAGATGGCGTTACTCTTTAAGGTGAAGTTTCGCTCCAATGTAATCAAATGGATGACGTCATTTTGTCCAATCCCCATGATTATAAATAAAAAGAAGTACTGAAAAACTAATTGAAAACAGAGCAAAGTTCGAATTAAGAATGAGCAATTGATGGAACTCGCCCTACACTATTAATACGTTTAATTATGATTTGTCTTCCTACCACAATTATTTTTGCTTGATGTGAAACATTAAGTTATAATATCGTTTCTTTTATATATATATATATGTAAAGAGTGATTCATTTGGAGGTTTTTTTTTTCAATAGAATTTTTTTGACAGATCACGCATGACAGCTATCGAACTTTTTTGCTATTTTTATTCAGTATTGTTTAGCAAATCATCATGGAAAGACTTACATCGCAACAACGAGTCCAAATTGTTCAGCTATATTACGAAAATCAGCGTTCTGTGAAAAATGTTTTTCGTACAATTCGAACAACTTATGGTGCGCATCATCGACCTACCGAAACCACTATTGCCAATACCATTCGCAAATTTGAGACCCAATGTTGATTATTGGATGATACTCGACAGTCCTCACACTAAAAAAAAGTTTGCATTGATTTATAGTAGACTGGGAAAGAGTTATTGGAATAAAACAAATTGGGCAGAAAATAAAATGAATTGGAAAAAAAATTGGTAATTGAAAATTTTAATGAGCTGTTTCGGAAATGGCCCAAAAAGGAATATTTGGTATGCAAATTGAATAATTTAGCAACCTTAAATATAGAAATGTTGCTGACCTAAAGAAAAATTAAATGGCTATTTGATCCGGGATGTCGAACAGTTTGGAACATTGATCAAAACATATTCATTAGAAGAACAGTGGACAATTGTTTCAATTGCAGTAACGATTGACAGTTCTTTGCACGGTTCTGTTATTACACATTCAGTCTCAAAACTGCTGGACACATCTTTTTTCTCAATTCAAATTTTTCTCAATTTTAGATTTAGAATTGTGGTTCTTTTGTGTGGAATTTTTTTATTTATCATATGCAAATGAATATAGAGAGGAATTTAAGAGATGTTGACCGTTGCAACGGTCATTGAACAGTATTTCGTTAAATATATTAACGAAATACATATATTGGCTCTTCACACATTTGAATCGCGCGCTGTCAGTATAAAAGTTATTGCATTTAGTGTCGAAATGCACACCGTTCTTTAGTAATTTTATCAATAACCAAAATTTTTTTATTTCTCTTCGATGCATTGACAGCACTGTAGAAGAAATGTAAGTCCATTTCAGAAAATAATATTAACCAATCTTCTAAAAAACAAATTTAGTTATTATGCACCGTCGGTTCTTTGGTTCAGTCAGTTTTTATTTTTCGACTTACTTACCGGATCTATATGTTTTAGACGATTTTTTATCGTTTGGCACAAAAAAATTTTCTCTGAATTTTCGGCCAAAAAATTTTTCGAACAAAAACAATTTTCGGACAATTTTCCAACCAAAAAATTTTCCTCGAAATTTTTTTAAGTAAAAAAGTTTACCGAAAATTTTCTGGCCAAAAATTTTCCTCTGAATTTTCCGACCAAAAAATTTTCCTCAGAATTTTCCGAACAGAAATTTTTCCCAGTCAAGAAATTTTCCGATAAAAAAGTTTTCCGACCTAAAAATTTTAAAAACTTTCGAAATTTCCGAAAATTTTCAAATATTTTCAATATTCCGGAGATTTTCCGAAATTTTCGAAATTTATCAAAATTTTCACAAATTTTCCAAATGTTGGAAAATTTTCCTTACTTTCTTTTTTTGAGATATTTTTTTCTACCAATCGATGGGAAATCATCTGAAACTTATAGAAATACATATATACGCAAATAAGAGTTTGATACGATCGACGGTGCATCCTCGTGAATTCGGTACGATCGAATTCTGTACATACTTGTTTTCTTTCCAATACATCTACAGCACTGCAGAAGGACTGTAAGTCCATTTCAGATATTCATATTAACCAATCAAGCCAAAAACAAATTTAGTAATTTTATCTATAATTAAAGAATTTTTTTTCCTTCAATACATTCACAGCTCTCAATTGACGTAAGTTAATTTTAGATAATTGTATCAAGCGGTCATTCCAAAAATAAATTTAGTAATTTTATAATGAAAGAATTATTATTTTCTCTTCAATACATTTACAGCACTCAATTAATGTAAGTAAATTTTAGATAATGATATTAAGCAATCATTCAAAAAACAAATTTTGTTATTTTATCTATAATGAAAAAATTATTATTTTCTATCAACTATTTATAGTGATGAATGGGAAAGGTAAGTCCATTTCAGCTAATAACATTAACCGATCATTACAAAGATAAATTTAGTGATTTTATAATGAAACAATTATTATTTCTTCTTCAATACAATTACAGCGCTAATGTGGCAGGGTAAGTCCATTTAAGCTAATAATATTAACCAATCATTCCAAAAACGAATTTGGTAATTTTATAATGAAATAATTATTATTTTCTCTGTAATACATTCACAGCTCAGCACCGGGACCGTACGTTCATATCAGATAATAATATTAACCAATCATTCCAAAAATAAATTTAGTTATTTTATAATAATTAAAAAATTTATTGTTTTCTCTTTAATACATTTACAGCACTCAATTATTGTAAGTAAATTTTAGATAATAATATTAACCAATCATTCCAAAAATGAATTTTGTAATTTTATAATGAAAAAATTATTTTCTATTAACTGTTTATAGTGCTGAACAGCATCAGTAAGTCCAATTCAGATAATAACGTTAACCAATCATTCCAAAAATAAATTTAGTAATTTTATAATGAAATAATTATTATTTTCTCTTTAATACATTCACAGCCGTCAGCTGGAACTGTAAGTCCATTTCAGTTATCGTAATATTATTAACCAATCATTTCAAAAATAAATTTAAGCATTTTATAATGAAATAATTATTGTTTTCTCTTTGATACATATACAGCGAACCGTTACTGTAAGTCCATTTCAGATAATAATATTAATAATAATAATATTAAATATTAAGCAATTATTCCAAGAATAAATTTAGTAATTTTATATTGAAAGAATTATTATTTTCCTCTTTAATACATTTACAGCACTCAATTGCGGTAAGTAAATTTTAGATAATAATATTTAGCAATCATTCCAAAAATAAATTTAGTAATTTTATAATGAAAGAATTATTATTTTCTCTTTTATACATTTACAGCGCTGCAAGCAAACGGTTAGTCCATTCCAGATAACAATATTGACCAATCATTCCAGAAATAAATTTAGTAATTTTATAATGTTATTATTTTCTATTTACTGTTAATAGTGCTGAACAGCAACGGTAAGTCCATTTCAGATAAAAAATTAACCAATGATTCCAAAAATAAATTTAGTAATTTTATAATGAAAAAATTATTATTTTCTCTTCAATACAATTACAGCGCTAATATAGCAGTGTAAGTCCATTTAAGCTAATAATATTAACCAATCATTCCAAAAATGAATTTTGTATATTTATAATGAGAGGATTATTATTTTCTCTTTAATACATTTACAGCAATAACAAACGGTAAGTAAATTTTAGATAATACTCAATATTGATCAATCATTCAAAAAATAAATTTAGTAATTTTATCTTTAATGAAAGAATTATTATTTTCTCTTTAACACATTTACAGCAAAGCAGCGCAACAGTAAGTCCATTTCGGATTATAATATTAACCAATCATTTCAAAAATAAGTTAGGTAATTTTATAATGAAATAATTATTATATCCTCTTTAACACATTTACAGGAAAGCAGCGCAACAGTAAGTCCATTTCAGATAATAAATAATATTAACCAATCATTCCAGAAATAAATTTACTAATTTTATAATGAAAAAATTATTATTTTCTCTTAAATACATTTACAGCTTTCTAAATAAACTGTAAGTCCTTTTCGGATACAAGTATTGATTGTACATTCCAAAAAAAAAAAATTTAGTAATTTTAACTTTAATACATTTACAGCAGTAGACAGTTGTAAGTAAATTTTAGATAATAATATTAACCGATCATTCCAAGAACAAGTTTAGTAATTTTATAATGAAAGAATCATTATTTTGTCTTTAATACATTTACAGCGATCAAAAACTGTAAGTAAATTTTCAATAATAATCTTGACCAATCATTCCAAAAATGAATTTAGTAATTTTGTAATAAAAGAATTATTATTTTCTCCTCAATACATTTACAGCGATGACGTAATGTTAGTAAATTTTCAATAATAATCTTGACCAATCATTCCAAAAATAAATTTAGTAATTTCATAATGAAAGAATTATTATTTTCTCTGTATTTCATTTACAGCCGTCAGCTGGCAGTGTAAGTCCATTTCAGTTATTGTAATATTATTAACCAATCATTTCAAAAATAATTTTAGTAATTCTATAATGAAATAAATATCGTTTTCTCTTTAATACATTTACAGCAATGCAGCGCATCGGTAAGTCAATTTAAAAAAACAAGCAGAATTCGATAGTACCGAATTCAAAATATGCACCACAAATCGTATCAAACTAGAAATGTTATCAAACACTTTCTGTGGTCCATTCGACTTCAATAAAAATATAAATAATTAATTTTTCAGAAAATTTTGTCCAGAAGTCCTTTCGGGAAAATTTTTCGAAAAGATTCTTTGTCCGGAAATTTTTTTTATCCAGAAAATTTTTTTTTGTCCGAGAAATCTTGGTTGGAAAATTCCAAAAATAATTTCCAATCGAAAGCCTTTCCCAAATTATACGTAAATCCAAAATTTCAAATCGATCGGACAACAATGGACGAAATCATAATAATTTTTCATAAATGAGAGAAGAAAAAATAAAATTAAAAAAAAACCATACCAAATACAGTAATACACTCGTGGTGCATAATAATAGTTAACAATCATTCCAAAAATAAGTTTAGTAATTTTATAATGAAAGAATTTATATTTTCTTTTTGATACAATTACAGCGCTTATATGGCACGGTAAGTCCATTTCAGCTAAAGTATTAACCATTCATTTCAAAAACAAATTTAGTAATTTAAAAAGGAAAAATAATTATTTTCTCTTCGATACAACTACAGCAAACTAGAGGAATTGTAAGTCCATTTCAGATAATAATATTAACCATTCATTCCAAAAATAAATTTAGTAATTTTATAATGAAAGAGTTATTATTTTCTTTTTAATACATTTACAGCAATGTACAAGCCCTGTAAGTCCATTTCACATAAGGCTCTCCTAAGATTGTTGATTTCTCACACAGAATTGGGTATACAAAACACCAAAGCCAGCTCGTTTGCCCACGCTAATCGGTGAGGGACGAGCAGCCAGGGCAGTCAGTGAGCGAGCGACGCGAGTCTTGTCACTTTTTATAGAAATGGGTTAGCTGCAGAGACTGCATTTATTCTTTTTCTATCATTCTTTCATTCTCTATGATCGTTCTGCCTCTCCCTTTTTTAAAAACATGAATTAACGTAGAGACAAAGGATTCATAGCATAGTGAAACATAGACGAAGACAATTTTAAGCAAATAATACATCTTTGTAGCGACATATGACTCATCTGAGTATATGTACAATGTACATATAAGAATGTATTTTTAACGAGCTGGCTGATGAATGGGACAACGATTTCCCATTTTTGTTAATTGTATACCCAATTCTGTAAAAAGTCACTTTTTTAAGATTTTTTATATACCCAAAATTCTGTGTTTTGTATACTCATTTCTGTGTTTTGCGTATTCAAAATATATTTTTGTATACCCGATTTCGAAATTGTATACCCAGTTCGGTGTAAAAAAATCATCACTTCTATTTAAGCCTTTCAGATAATATTATTAACATATCATTCCAAAAATAAATTTAGTAATTTTATCATTAATAATGAAAGAATTATTATTTTCTCTTTAATACATTTACAGCGATGCACGGAAACGGTAAATCCATTCCAGATAACAATATTGACCAATCATTTCAAACATAAATTTAGTGATTTTATAATGAAAGAATAATTTTTTTCTCTTTAATATATTTACAGCGTCGATCTGCATAAGTAAGTTCATTTCAGACAATTAATAATAACCAATCATACCAGACATAAATTTAGTCATTTTACCTACAATCAG
>GL501490.1:54609-71487 GCA_000149185.1 Mayetiola destructor | reverse complement strand
TATCTGATTTTTGGTATTTAGTTTTTTTTTGCTTCATATATGAATTTATATGTCATGAATACTGACTAACCTGCGAAACAAATATAATCGCAAAAGATGAAAGTAAAAATAATTTCATTTTGCCTTAACGGATTTTCGAACAGCAATGTTGCAGTTCCGAATCTCGATTCATACTAATTTTAAATGCAACGATATGGTTTATTTAAATGTGCAAAAAAGCATTCAATAACATTTCATCAACAATATTATAATCATTGGGTATTAAAAATAAACAGACGTTTCATTCTACAATCAATTGATTATAAGAATCAAAGTCTCATGGGTAAGGGCTATCAAATATATAAATCGCATATACACATTGACCGACTCACATCTTGTTTGTTAAATATTCAAAAAAGAAAGAAAAGAAAAGTAATAATATGTTATATGTTACTTTTCCACCATCCATCTTTGTGGAACAAGTATTAGTTTTGAGTGATGTCGTTGTCATCTTTATTGTTAATTATTCAATAACCCTCTTCCAGTCTAATGAAAATCAATGCAAACTATAGAAGGAGTTGCCCATTGATTTTGGAATCATCATTCAACTCAGAAACTATTAAAAAATCATGAAAACAGTGCGGAATAGTATGTTTTATTCTTTAAGATTTTCAATTCAAAACGGTTTTTTTGTAATACGTGCCCTAGATTCATGATTAAAGTTTGAATGAAACTTTTGAATAGAATAAATAAAATATAAAAGCAGTCGCAAATAATTGGGTCTAAAATAAACTCAAAGGTTAAAGAAAAAGAACACGTTTAAAGCATTTTTTTTTTTAAATTTTATTTTTTTCTCATTATTCGAAAAAAAAAATTTCACTCAAAAATTGGTATTTCAGATTTTGATTGAATTTTTTCGTCGCTTGATTCGTAACTCGTTTCATTGATCTGAATGTTGTCGAACATATCGTTTACTTGATCAGGCTGCATACCCAATGTATTCCCGATGGCAGACACAAACAAATCATGCTTAAAGGAAAATTGAAAGGAAAATAAATTAATTCGGTTTATCTGATGAATTTCTTGAGCCTGTTGAAGTTACCATTACAGCATTTGACTCTGCTGATGTTGTAACATTACGTAATCCATTCAAAGTGCTGATAATGCGTTCAACTTCTTCGGTTGCAACAATTCCAGATAATTTTCCTTCTACTAATTTCGAATCTTCTTCAGTGAAGCCCTCCGATGAAAATGATGACGATTTTTCGTCCGTTGACGATGACGATGTTCCATTAGTTTCTTGTTCCTTCATGCTTTCATTAATTACTTTTTTCCATTCTGCTAGTGTTAACGTTGAATTTTTATTGCTGATGGCCAAATAGAATAATTCGATCTGTTTAAAAGACACAAAAATCATAATTCATACAAATATAAAGATGAAATGCCACTTACACCACATTCGAATTGTTCTTCTGCTGTTACATTCTTGTTGACTCTTTTGAGTACATTTGTCAAAATTTCGACCTTTTCTTTGTCTGCCGTTGGTAGCATTAAAAATGCTGCGCCAAGCAAATCGATAGCAGCATCACTGATTCCTTCCAAGGATTCGGAATTGGTTTCAGTTTTGGGGATCGCCGCGCCTATGCAAAGCTATTTTTGGAAATCAGTTTTTATTACTATTTGCATTTATATAATTATAATACTGACCGAACCTGTGAGACGACCAAAATCGTAAAAGATACAAGTAAAATCGATTGCATGCTGTTTTGCTGTTGTTTGCAATGTTTCGGTTTCAACTTTTGATCCAAACTAATTCAAAAACGAGCCATTTGGCTCATTTAAATTTGTAGAAAAGTTTGCAAAATTAAAAAAAAAAAAACTGATAATATTTGTTTTGGTGTTTATTAAATCACAATCGAAATATGTACTTAGAAAAGGAATACATATAAAAGGACAAGGGCTATCAGACATTCGGTATTACGTTATCACATGCACAGTGTATTGAGTGATACGAACTATAATATAATCAACTCACATTCTATGTGTGCCATTTCAAAAGTTGTCTGGCATCGTTGTGGAATTTTTGTGAAATTTTTTGAAATTGTCGTTAATCCAATTCATCAAGTTTTCATCAATGTTGGGAGATCATGTGGATCTCTGTTCTCAACTGATTTGCACAGCAAATCAAATTCATAGCTGATAATGACCACGCAATATACAAGAGAAAAAATTACTTCATTCACATAAAGAAACGATATGAGCGATGAGAATAGCCAAAGTCATTCGTAGACATTTTATAAATATCATTCCATTCCATTTGAAAACATCACAAACAAAAAAAGCAATGAGTGTTATCACTTATCACACAACTCGTGTTATGTCAACGATTATAAGTATATACAGAATTTGTGTTTTAATGTTTATTTTTTCATAAAAATAAATCTTTGTTGTGACGATTTCACGATTTTTACTGCAGAACATTTATTTTCGCAATTTGTTGCTTATGCGTCGTACTTTCTCTTAAAAATAATCAGTTTGATTCCATTTTCAATAATAAATATTATTTATTAATTACTGTTGGATCAGTCAATTGAAGGCAATCATGGCTTCAAAACAGATTTTCATTTTTTCAATTTTATTCCTTATCAAAGTAAGTGTCACAATATTATTTTCAATAAATAGGGCTGACCGGAGGAGTCTAATAGTTTGTAAATTTTTCAGCTTTGTTTAACCGCTCCAAATTTGGAATCGGAATCCTCAGAGAGCGAATCCAATGAGAATCAATTGAATCGTGTTACTCTTTCGAAAAATGAGAATCCGATCACGTTGCCCAAAGAGATAACTGATGATGATATTAAAAAATGGAAGCGAGAATTATCCAAAGATCTAACAAGCGAACAGTTAAACCAATTGGATGGGATTTTGTCGAAATTTCGAAAAGGAACATCCACCAAACAGCATGTCGAAGGAATGGTGAGATCGGCATTTTCTTTTAATAATAATTAAAGTTTAATTCCTATTTGAATTGGATTCGATAATTTCAGGTTGAACTCCTTGTATTCGCAGTGGCAGTTCGTTCGAATGCTACTGAATCAGAATTGCGTAATCTCTTCAATCAACCGCTTACCACACCGAATTCTCTGGTATAGTTAATATTTTACTAAATACTAAACACATGGCAATTTTGTTAAATAAAACGCAAGATTTGAATTGAATTTTTTTTTTTCTTTTTGTTTTCCTTCAAACCGAATGATAACAGATATTCCAATATTTTTTGTCTAAGGAATTGTCACAGGAATGATTTTTTTTTTATATTGATTTTCATGGTTTGGTTGATCGTTTTTGTTGTTGTGTTATATATTCCATGCCATATTGAGACTCTGTTCGATTTTTAAATTGGATTTCGATTTCTTTGGGCTGCAAAAAGAGTAAATAATTTTACTAAAAATCCGAATTATTAGATAATGTGACTCATGTATTTGAATTTTACCAATTCTACAATTTGTTCATAACGATCACAGCTTACGACATCTGGCTCAAAGTCCACACTCGGTGCAATCGCTTCACTTCCAACGACTGTGGTGGGTGCAGCATTGATCATCTAAATTTGCAAACGAATCACATTCTATATTCAAATAATAACAATTGAAAGGAATAAATCGAACCTGATTATAACCAGCTAAAGCGATTGAAATTAAAAGCATCAAATAGAATATGTTACCCATGGTTATGGCACGGCCAAAAGCTACTAGCTATTTTAATTTGATTTCAATGAAACTCAACCTCAAATTTGAAGTGAAACGGAATTCATGAACGTTTTGACCTGATCAAAATTGAATCTGACATGACTGTAATCGCAAACGACCTAATTTGAAAGAATTATTTTTGCGTTGAAATACATATAATCCACAGCATTTGAACCCATTTCCCGTTCACATTTAGTGAGATATAGAAAATAATTTCCAAATTTTATTATCTTGGTGTATTCACTTTTTCAATAGAAAATAACATCAAATATTAATTCAATTCAGTGCACAGAGATTGGAATAAGATTTTTATGTTTGCATCAGATTTGCACAAATAAACTCAAAAAAAAAAAATAATAAAAAAATTGCTGTCAATAATATCAGCTTTAATTTGAAGAAAATGTGGAGCTAAAATGTAGATTACATTCGAATGTCGTTGTCAAGGGTCATTTTTGATTGATATTCGTACACAAATGATATTCAGTTGTTGTGAATAAAATTCTTAATGAGCTGATAATAATAAACTCCAAAAAAAAAAATAATAATTAATCAGAAGAGAAAATAACCAAAACAGAACAAAGATCAGCGCTGCGAAAATGAAAGCAGCACAGCTATCGCTATAGACTGAGCGTCAGTAAGAAATAAGATTGTTTTTGAAAATGGCATCCCAAATGAGTGCTGTACTATTTCTGATCATTATTGCTCAAGTAAGTTTGATTATAATATTTTCTTAATTCGAAGCAAAAAAAAAAATCAAAAATTTTGATTAAAAATAATAATCATTTACAACATATGAAAAAAAAACACAGATTTGTACGTCCTACCGAATAACACGGACCGCGGAATTTGCAACACAAAAAACCCAAACATTCCCATCATATGGTGGAGTCGATGGAGAAAATTTGGATGAAATCAAAATGAATTTCATGGCCCTATTGAATGCATCACAAAAAACAGAGTTCGAGAAGATTTTTGATAAGTCAAACAAAGCACAAACTCTTGAAGAAAAACTCGATGCCATGGTATGATGCTTTTCAATTCACTGCTTTTTTTCATATAAATTTGTTTGTGTTTTTTTTCTTCTAATACTTTTCGTCCATATTTTTTTGACCAGATGCAAATGATTCAATTTGGTATTAGGATTGGTATGCCAACAAAAGATTCAACAATGTCGGCTAACCATATCTGATAACAAAGTTTAATTACAAATATACTTCATTGGATAAACACCAATCAAGTGCATCCTAATACATCATTAATAAATAATAATTGTTTAAACATTGATAAAATCTTTATTCAGTAATTTAAATGAAAAATTGTGACTTTTTCTTCTCGTGCACACTCAGGATGCTACTATTTTCTACTCCGTAAATGAAAGGTATATAAAAATTGTTTGCACTCTTTTGTTGAAAACAATAAATCAAAATAATGTAATCGGAGATGCACGGCATTGATATTTGTTGTCATGTGATTACATTTGTGTCGCATCGTAAACATTAATATTATGAAGCTTGTAGCTAAATATACATATACAAAATATATTTTGTCTTCAGAGACACAAACAATGTTTGCTCGTTCATCCAATTACCACATTTGTGTCCATTTCGCAAAATGAGTATCAATTAATAAATGCCGATGGCATATTTGGTGAGTGTCATTCATTATTGTGAACTGAACAAAAAACAGATAACGGATAACTGATAACTGATATAGCTGAAAGCTGAATTGCCATGTAAACTTTCCAAACATGAAATGTTGATGTCAACACACGACTGGAGACAGACACCACTTGATGATATAAATACCAAATTATTGTTACTGCTGGTTCCACCAAATCGATGCTACAATTTTATGCTTGCAGTTCAATCAACATTGTTCAATATATCCAATGATGATAATAACGATTTGCCATTACCGCAACAAGCTATTCCAAATTCCATATTTAAACGGTTCGTGGCGAATCGTTTGACTATTTCAATTTTGAGTGGTGCAAATTTTTCAGGTGCCAGCTTTTCACAATAGAAAACGATCGCTTCAATCGCAATTTTGGCATTGAGAAAAACAGCGGACTCATCTGAAAATATTATGGCGAATTCATTTGGTTCAATGTTGAAAAATTAAAACAATGATTGCAATTGAGGTCAGCGTAAATATTCAGTTGTAGTTTCAATATTATCATTCTACACAATCAACAGTGGCATTGAGCTTAGTAAAATTGTTCGAATGTTTACTGTTCGTTTTGTGAATACATAATTCTAAATGACTTTATCCATCATCGAAATGATTTTCGAAATTCGATATTTGACGGGAGACAATATTTTATTATTCAAAAGTACAATGAACATAAGCAGTTAACCGTTCACGATGTGCAAACGTGTGGCACTGTGACATGACAATAATTGGAAAAGTTTTATCATTTCCTACGTGTATTTGGTATTTTTGGTGTGCTTACAAAATTTCTCATCCCAAATTTTCACGAGTTTTTTCAATGCCGTAATTCAGTAACACCACAAATTTCATGATACATGCTACATGCTTTATGCACAATTGAAATTGAACATTTGGCTCTGGATAAGACAAAACAAAGCAAAACGAAGACTCAAAATCGGTATTGCATTGAATTTTAAATCACTTTATACACTCAAACCAAAACCTCAACATTTTATTAATGAAAATTCGCATGGCTAATTTTGAGTTTCATCATTCCATTGTTATCTACGATGATCTCTCATTTAATTCAAATCTTTTGTAATTAACCGATTTTAATGAATTTGAGTGGCATTCGACATTGGTTCAGTGTTTCTGATCCATTTCCAAAGTCATAAATTTTGAACTCTATTTGAAAAGTTGAAATTCTTTTTCTATTTCCCCCAAGCAATTTAAACTAATTTTTGATTTCAAATACTGAAATGCTTGGCACTAGCATTTGCCTGCTGGCGAAAGGAGTAAATTTAAATCGAAAGTGTCACATCTAAAGGCGAAATTTCCAATCTAAATGCGTTTTGCCGTGCGAATGGAGATAACGTTACGTTGATTTCAATGTTTGTTGAGAATTTTTAATTTAATTGGGAAATACAAATATTGGAAAACTGATTTCAAATATCCTTTTTTGCATCATCTCCAAATATGATCTAATATCAGTTTGGTAATCAAAACGTGAGAACATTTCATATTTTCCTAATTCGTAGTTCATTCATATTTTAATCCATGAATGAATTCATTTTCAAGCCCAATTGGAAGAGAAACGGCAATTTTTATTTAGAAAAAAACTGAATAACTTTTATTTAGAAATTATTTTTACTGTTTTTCCACTTTGTTCACTGTTCTCTGTTCAAATTTCTAATGATAATGTAAAAATAAAAAGAAACTATACAACACACAACATACATTTTGCATATACTCGCTCTTTGACTCCTTCAAACCGATGATAAAATATAAAAACAATACTAAATTTTGATTTAAACTGAATTGCCTTTAATATGCACTATAGATATCAAAGTTATACAATAATGTACAAACTTTAATCGCTAATCGAGCCAACGGATGCCTTCATAAGCTTTCGATAAACATATTTTTCGTTCATTTTTCATAAGATTCGCCCAAATTTTAAGAGAATAATAATTTTACTGAAGAAAAATTGATAAAAGCACACATCGCACATGTGTTACAGGAGACTCTCAATGATAACAATGTTTCCATTAGCATAGATAAATCCAGAACATTAGTTTATTTTTCGACACAAATTCTTGAAACATTGTCTATAGAATGGCTGGAAGAAGGCAAACAAACAATTCATAAGCGAAATATTTCAGTCTTTTTGCCATTTTGTTGTTGGAGTGAGTGAATAATGATCACATAACAATGATTTAACTATGAGCTATGCTATTTGATTGGATGAAAAATAGAAACGGAGTCTATTTTGATAAGCTATTGCCAGTTCTCAAAAAAAATCATCAGAAATAAAAGATCCAGATAAATGAAAATATTTTTGCACAGACTAGACTTTATTTTTTGTATTTGTATGCAAATACTCATTTCTAATTCTAAGAATTATTCTTTATTATCTTCGTTTTTTATTCGAATAGATTGTTCAATGTTCATGGTTCAAGGGTCATTCAAGAAAATAAACATTGATTTAATTTATGGTTTCGTTCATTCATTTTGAGCGAGTTATGCGGAATGCCCGAATCCGATAGACTTTGTTGTTGGTTCGATGGAAATATTAGAATTTTCGCATTTTTTTTTTTTTTTTTTGTCTATCAAAGAACAGTTTGGGTGTGCTGTGTACCATTTGAACGTTAACCGTAAGTAAAAGATAATCTATGTGTAACAAAATGTATGTATATTTTAAAATGGACCATTGCAAAATGGATGAACTTAAAAGCAATGATGTATTGTGTTGTATGGTCGGCGGTTGGTGCATCATATATCATGTACTTGAGAGCGTTGTAGGTCGAAAACATGAAACATTCAAATTTTTGCTGAAAATAATACAATCGAAATTCCAGAACTATATATTCTAGATGATGATATCATTAACGAACGCAAGCATTGAATAATAAATATTTACAACATTCACTTTATTTTGAAAGAAAAGAGAAAAAAGAAATATACCATGAGGCGAGTATTGCTTGATGTGAATCATAATAGTTATAATAATAATAATAATTTCAATTATGGCAGTGTCCTCTTTTGCCTATCATCGTTCTTTGTTCCTTGTTGTTCTTTCATCGAGAAAAGAAAAAAGTATAAATAATTCACATACGACAAATGTTTTGCGAATAAACTACACAAAATTGAGACACACACATATAACATCAACGGCAAACAACAAACAGCCAGAAGCCAACGTGTTGGTTGAGGCATTTTTGGAATACCGGAAGACCAAAAGCGGCAATGGCATTTTATGTTTTAAACTGCAATTTTGAATAACAATACACATTGTACATTGTACATATATGTATATTGGCAATGCAAAAAGTTTCAAAAGTTTGGATTTGGATCATCACATGTTTGACTCTGTTATTATTGCTCATGAAAGGCTGTCGTCTGTCGTGATGACTGATAACAAATTAAATATTCCACGAGAAGGCATTCTTAGGTCAGTTTAATTCATTTTTCATAGATAGAAATAATGCAATCGCTTCTCACCTCATTCACCTTTGTCGCTCTCCTCTTCACTTCTTCGATGTGATGTCATAACGTTCGACTCGGATACAATCAATTTCCAAACAATGACATCTTTAATCGATCTTTTCATGGCAACATTAATTACATTCGGGTATTCAATAAATTCAAACGTTCGAATATTTTAAAGTAAAATAGTTGAATCCTCATTGAAATTCTATCATTTTAACACGTGAATTGACATTTTCAGAGTACCTCAACGTATTTCATTTTTTTTTCTCACTTTATTCTTCATGGACGTTAAGTCCATTTTATCAAGTCAAATGGATCGAACGGAATCCTGTTATAAAAAAGGATCTTCCCGTCCAGTTAACGTGTTGTTCCATCAAAAATAGCATAAAGAAGAGAATGAAAAAGAAAATCCAAAGAAAGAAAGTTTTATTTGGAATTTGAACCGTGAAGAATGAAAGAATTTTGTTTTTGGTGTTTAATGTCAGCATTGCTATTGAACATACTGGAATTTGGTGTCAATTCTTTGTTAACATACGGGGGTGGTGGAAAAAAAAATGGTGAAAACAAATGTGTCTTGTGAATAACGAAAACTTCATAATTGATAAAGTTTTTCCACAAGTTTGAGACGTTTTTACTGTCCACTGTTAACTAACTAAAGTAGAAAAGCTTTGCGACAACAACTAACCAACCAAATGTCCGTTTCAACTTTTGATGCTTTATGAACCATCGACAGTTATGCCAGAGTAAACGTTAATGGAAAAATGAGTATTTGGCTTACAATAAGGAATAAGAAAAAAAAAGAAACTCTTCTTCATCTGGTATTCAACATTCCGTGTATACACTGTATGATGTATATGCAGTATCATTTTCGACACTTTTATTTTTTGGTTTCTTTTTATTTTCATCTTGTGATGGATCGTATACCATCAGCTCGTATTTCTACATAAACAATTGACGCTCGATCCACATTTAATGGTCTGAAGTGAATTTTATATATTTTTTTCTCTTGTCGTCCGGATAAAAGAAGCTGAGTTCCTGTTTCAATGAAACATACCACGTTTTACATCCCAATATTCTGGTTAAAATGACCAATGATCCAACAACGAGCCGCTCTTAAATCCTTTCGACGGTTGTTAATGCTTTAGCATTGATGATTAATAAAATAAAGGAATTTATATGCTTCAAATGAGAATTAACTTTATTATTGCTCTATGTTTGGAAGATGCGAGAAACAATCAAACTAAAATACAAATACATATTGCATGTATCAATGGAATAATAAATGTTTTTATATGTGACGTTTGATGAAAATAATTAATTATCAATCATAAATTATTATTATTAATTTTATTATGGATCGACCATTTTCTTTCGATTCGATTTTATTTATTTTAATTCGTAGTCGGACTCGCCCATCAAATCCAAAATACCCTAAAACTACAAATGTTTATTTGATAGGCGAGTCCGACTACGAATTAAAATAAATAAAATTGATTTTTTTTTTGCTTTTCATGGCTGTATCAAGTTGGCTTATTGCTAATTATACAAGACTGTGTTCTGTTTATGAATCGATAATAGTAATCGGCCATTGACACTTACACACACATACTCTGTGACTATTACGCCTCTTTTACTTTCAGCCTTCGTTCATGGAGCAATTGAGGTGTCATATGATTTGTTCGGTTGACAGACATTTGCCAATTCATGATGGCAATTTACAATTGTATTTATACAGTGTACAGTTGTTACCCCATTATAGATTGCAAACTGCGATTATTTTGTTTATTGAATTGGGAAATGTGTCATCTCGTTTGATAACTAGCATCATTTCTTATTTATGAAATAGGATTTGAATTCTGAATTCGAATAATTAATATTATTTGATGACTCGTTGAAACTCCTTCTTAGCTTCAAGCTCTTTTTGTTCCTGTTGAATTTTCCAAATCGATAAAGTAAAAGAAAATCGCACAAATGTGGAATAACTACATACACTCGACATGCATCACAATAGGACGGTTCGCTTCCAGTTTACTATTGTATTATTTCGTGCCATTTTTTTTCCAATGAAAGCGAAAAGGACTTCCTTTTGATGATAAAATATGCTTCGAGGTAGCAAAAACGATTTGATTACTGCATTAATGTGTTTATTCGACTGAATACGGGTTAATGAAGTAATAATTACTGAAACCACCAAAGAAATTTTTCGGTTTTGCGCAACAGGAGAAATATTTCTGTTTAATTTTCACCTAGATCCGAATACGAAACTCTAGTTGTGAGTGTTGATGACAACATAATTTTGAAGGCATATCTTTAAATTTGAGTTGCAGGCTTCTTGAAAAAATATAAGGGTGTTATCGTGTTTCACGAAGAATGTGCTATTAGTTATGGGTTATGAGCACTCATTGGGCCATCCACACAACCTCTTCATTCTCATAAATGCGGCAAGACTAACTCGATATAAAATACCATTGTTGTGAACTACCGTATAAAATCGATCCATAGACCAAATGCTACCATGGAATCACTTTCGAAAAAAGTTCACCATTCATGAAACATAATCGATGGTCCATACTCTCTTTTCTCTTTTCGCAATTTTATTCTCGTTCGCTCCAAGTAAATACACACCCTTTGCTTTCGATTGCTACCATGCATTTGGATGTGACAAATTGTTTCTCATTCTTCAGTTACGTTCATCTAACAAACTGAACAGCAACAACGCATGCGCTTACATTTTTCTCAGTGTAAGAATTAACGCAGCATCAGCACTGTTTCGTACCACTGTACACTGAAATTGTATACACAGAGAAACATCAAGCGAATTCTCCTTTTCTTTCAGTGCTAAATGTACGGCCGATGTGTGCGTAAAAGCTGTCATTGCCTTTCGATAGAAGGTTTTTTTTCAAATTCAAAATTTTCCGTGAATCCATATCAATTTTTGTGGAAATTTTACAAGAAATTATTCAGTCTATCAAGCAATCAATGAAGATTGATCATCCGAAACGATTTAAAAGCAACATTTAATCATAAATAAAATCGACATATATTTTATATGGTTCAGAGCTGTCAGTTTTTTTTTCTCATTTGGATTGTGCGTAGTAAACTGACTGGCATTCGAAAGTGTTAGCTTTGTAAAAATAAAAATAAAAATGTTTCGTTTAATTGGTAAACAAAACGAAAGGTTCAATTTTTGAAGACACCCGAAAAATATCGCAAAAGCGTCGGCTATTGTTGTCGTATGAGGCTTAAATTTGGATTTCATTATGTTTGCGATAAAAGTGATCAGTGTGATTTGTTTACATTTATTGATGATACAAGGAATCTTGGGTAATCCGGATGCTAAACGTCTTTATGACGATTTACTCAGCAATTACAATCGGTTAATTCGACCGGTTAGCAACAGTACCCAAACAGTTTTGGTGAAGCTTGGACTCCGATTGTCACAACTCATTGATTTGGTATGTTTGGATTCAGTCGTTTTTCCCCAAACTTTTTATCTGTTCAATTCATTTTGTGGTTCATTCATTCGAAATCAAAAACTATCTCTCTTTTCATTACAGAATTTAAAGGATCAAATCCTTACAACGAACGTATGGCTTGAGCACGTAAGTATCTTATCCTCTAAATTCAAAGCATTTTTGCTTCAAAATTGGAGAACATATGAAAAAATGTCATCTCAATTTCCAGCGAAAGAAACATGCATTCTATTGAAAATAATAAAATGAACTATATCGCAGACCAAAATAATAATATTAATTGAAATCTCTTATATTTTACAAGAGTTTATAATATTAATATTTTACAAGAGTTTATAATATTAATATTTTACAAGAGTTTATTATTATTTTGAAATAGTTTACATTCATAATAATAAGCTTTACTTCAGCGTTATCAAAGGTAAAAATCTTAATTAAATTACATTGAAAATAATTTCCTTCCCGGCAACAACATCCGCTCAAATGAATATCTACGTTGAAGGAGTGGCAAGATTATAAATTGAAATGGGATCCATCTGAATATGGGGGCATGACTGAACTGTATGTGCCGTCGGAACACATTTGGCTTCCGGATATTGTACTTTATAACAAGTAAGTATCATCGACCAACGGTCAATATACCATTTTGTTTTTGTTTTTTGGTTTAATTGAAGAAAATTTGTGGACATTAGCCTTCTATGGGAACATGGTATGCAATTTGCACACACTTTATATGTTGAATATCCAATATTCATTCAAATTATTCATCATCATCATCATACATGTAACGGAAATTAATGGATCCGATCCAAAATAATGTATTAAATCTTTTGGCTTTTAGCTAAAGTGCAATCAATTAACATGCCAATCATTTGAGAGCAATCTTATGTTTCAAGTCCAATTTAAGGATTTTAACGAATGATAATTCAAAAATTAAATTAAGATGATGTTAATCATCGTCCATAGGCCAAAACCCTCCACAATCGAGCCATCTAGAAATGGAAATGAATAAATTTAACGCTCCAAAACAATTACAAAGATGACAATTCGTTAATATTCGACAATACTTTTAATGTTTTAAATTTAATATTTAATTTCCACTTTATTGAATTTCAATCAAAATCCAACCAATTCAGGTCATTTTGTAATCATGAAACATTTTCTCATGGAATTTTTTTGTTTTTTGTTTTGCAGCGCTGATGGCGAATATGTTGTGACAACATTGACAAAAGCTGTACTTCATTATACGGGAAAAGTGTATTGGATGCCACCAGCAATTTTTAAATCTTCATGTGAAATTGATGTGCGATACTTTCCATTTGATCAGCAAACATGTTTTATGAAGTTTGGCTCATGGACATATGATGGTGACCAGGTTAGTACCACCATTCAATCCAATCAACATTAATATCAATAAACTTTCAAAAAATTATCTTTTAAATTAAAATTGGAAATTAATTCTTCATATTTAATTTAAAAAAATCAACATTTTTCATATTGAATCGCAATGATATGAGAATGAAAACATTTAACTGTAAACTTACCGGTCCTTGTCAATTCAAACAACCATATTTCAATTTATTATTATTGATATTCAGAAGAGGATTAAATAAAATAAAATTGTGACCCAATTCCGAATTGCAACAATTTATTTTACGCAATTCATTTACGCATTTACAATACATTTCGAGTACATTATAATTATAATTTATAATTGATGTGATCCATTATTCGAAAGCAATTATAAAATTTAACAAGATTTTCTTTTCTGGCATGCATATGAAAACACTGTTGGTTTTAATTGTCCCGAAACCCCCAAAGATTATCCACTACATTTGAAACCTTTTTTGTTTCCAACGTTTATCGTAGATATAAATGATATTCAGATGACAAGATATTTATTTAATGAAAATAATGAAATTATAATTTGATGGTCGAGTAGACGATTTTGATGTCTATTTTCGGTATTTAAGTGGAATTTTCATCTTGTTTTTTTTTAATGAAATGTTACATCAGCTGAATTTTGATTAAACACCATTATAAATTTTGAATGATAACGTCAAACTAAATGATTTCAATGGATAGGTGAAAAGCGGAGAAAAATGCGCGAGCTCATATCAATTTAATTCATTTACATGACTTGATTTTACCGAAAAATATGCCAAAACCATGGTTACGACACCACAATATTATAAGATTGTGGATCGTTTTCAGTTTTTGTATTTCGTTTTTGTTTTTTTGTAGTTTTTTCTACTGTTCATTGTTCGCGGCGGAATGCTATTTCCATATGTAAATTTGTTGCACAAGCAAATGCATGTGTGCACGAATCTCACATTGTTAACTGTGAATAAATTGAATGAAATTCGAAAGATAAATAACAAATATCACAAGCGCCTCATTCAAATTTTACATTGAACAAATATATAAAAATTCACCAAACATGAACCATATTACACGAGAATAAAGGCCATAAAGCGTAAAGGGAAGTTGTAAAGTGGCCGTATTCTGTCAGGTTTGTCCGTATGCGGCATTTGTGCCTGTTTGAATTTTTAACAGATGCACACTATTTTATAGTATGTTCGATGCAACTGACAAAATGCTTATGCATAAATAATTTACAGCCACATGAATATTCATGGTTTCTATGCAGCACAAAAATATTCGATTCAGCCATGCCAAATGGTACCATACATTTTATTCCACCAAATGTTCAGCAATATTCACATGACACAAATTCAAACATGATCCAACATCCAAACAATTTCTGATCCTTTTGTTTGTTTCTCTTCATTTTTTGCCGTTCGATCAACGCCATTTTCATTTATAACGTAAATCGTTTTGTAGCATTTTGATCGTAAATGAATTAGATGGTGATAAAATAATGAAAGTGTTGAATAAAGTGTTTTGGTGATGACGGCCGGGCAAACTTTATTTGTGAAAATGCAAATTTCATGAGATAATTTCATGTTTTTCTTTTGAAAGTTTACAAAGGATTAGAATTGGAGAATGTTTGGCATTTAAATTCAATTATTAAAAGAGAAATCAAATTAATGCATGCCCAAGCCGCAAACAATTCATTTGTAAACATATCATATCATTATATTCTTTTAAATGCAAATTTGATAGGATCTAATTCCCTAGAATAAAAAACCTATTTACAAGACGTCTCTTTTCAATTTTTCAACCAGCATTACTATGAATCCTTCGCTATAAAAAGGAGACGGATGCTCAATGTTTAAGCGATGGATTTATGCTGATATTCTATTTTGCTGACATTTTACAATATATGTATAAATGCGTAAAAGCTTTTATGAATCGAATACGTGCGTTGTATTGTGAGTGGTCACAGCTCTTCTCAACAGTGATGCAATTTTCCTTGTATATTATGCATTCAAGCAGGATTTGAGTTCAGCTCGTGTAATATTCATTTTAATTCCATCGATTAAAAATGAAATGAACGAATGAATAAATAATATTAATCGGAACCAATTTAGCGAATCACGTGCATATGATTGACATTGCGGAAATTTCAATAGTTTTTACATCTTAAACATTTACATTCGTTGCTTTGGTAACATCACCAAAATCAATAGAGATAAATTGTGTGTTATGTGTTCAATAAATGTCGCGCGTGAAGCATTTGAAATTTGAATCGATGACAAATAATGTGACTTATTAAACAATACATGACTTTAATGCAATTTGTCATATCAAATGCATCAACTTGATGAATTTAGTTGATAAATCTGGAAATTTATCAACAATATAAATCGCTTTGAAATACAAATATACAATAGCGTTTTATTCCAACATCCATATATATTTTTTTGACAATACCAATAGTTTCGAGTAACGTTTGCTACTTCAGATTATTCCCTTCAGACTTCAGAAAGATGAACCCATTCAATGAGAGGTTTCAATCTTTTAGTCTATTCCAGATACGATTGATTGTATTTGATTCAAGCATCTCATTCAACAGATTGAAAACCAAACTCCCGTATCAAAATTCAATTGGTAAAATTCCATTTGAAATGTTATTCCAATAAATTCTGATAAATGTGCATATCTAATACAGAATAAATGAAATACGTATTTCGAAAAAAAAAAATTCTCCAAATTTCGATTAAAATGACTGCAAGAGAATGAAAAGTCAAGTTTTGGATGTGTTAACAAATGTTATAATTGATATCGATTTTATTTATTTTCGTTCAATTCATCGATTTAATGCTGGCATTCATTTTCTTTTTTCAATTTTACAAATAGATTGATCTAAAGCATATCAATCAAACGAAACAAAGTGGTGAAAATAACAAAGTGGAACTGGGCATCGATTTACGTGAATTTTATCCGAGCGTTGAATGGGATATTTTGGGCGTACCGGCTGAAAGGCATGTTAAATATTATACGTGTTGTTTGGAACCCTATCCAGGTAAAATATAACCCTGCGGGCAGTATTTTTAGAATTCATGAAGAACGTTCGTTTGCCACGCGGTCGACCCTAGACTTTTTTTCAGCTTGAATTATTATTCCATTCATCATTC
>GL501490.1:43429-54221 GCA_000149185.1 Mayetiola destructor | reverse complement strand
TTGCATTCGTTTTCATTTATTTTGTTACATTGATGATTGATGGTATCCGTCGATGAACCAATCATTGAGTCCATTATGTGACAATTTTTATGCACATAAATGTTGTGGCTGTTGACATTGGAACAGACAAATATAACAAAATGAGATCGAACGTTTTATTTCTCGACGTCAATGATTGATTGTAACAAATCAATTTTGAGCATGAAATCAAAACCAATATTATTCTAGTTTCGAAATGAAAATTGATTTTTGTATTCTTTTTTTCCCCCCCTTTCTCATCTCAACAGACATATTTTTCAATATAACATTGCGACGAAAAACTCTTTTCTATACTGTTAATTTGATTATTCCATGCGTTGGAATATCATATTTGTCAGTGTTGGTATTTTATTTGCCAGCCGATTCGGGTGAAAAAATCGCATTGTGTATCAGTATTTTATTGTCACAAACAATGTTTTTCCTTTTGATATCAGAAATTATACCGTCAACATCGCTAGCCCTTCCATTACTTGGAAAATATCTTCTGTTCACTATGATATTGGTTGGGCTGAGCGTTGTTGTGACAATTATAATATTAAATATACATTATCGAAAGCCAAGTACCCACAAAATGGCACCGTGGGTTCGTCGATTTTTTATCAAATTTTTGCCAACATTGCTGTTGATGCGTGTACCAAAAGATTTACTTCGTGATTTAGCGGCCAAAAAAATAAACTACGGCATCAAAATAAAAAAATCCAAATTTCAAGCGGCACTCACGGCTGAAATGCAATTAAATTCGGGCGGCTCAAGTCCAGATTCGATACGTGCAATGCAAGGACGTAGCGGTTGTAATGGATTACACAGCACCATAGCAACGAATCGTTTTAGTGGTTTGATGGGCGCATTTGCCAATTCAAGTGGATACAATGGATTGCCATCGGTAATGTCTGGTTTAAATGAATCGCTCAGTGATGTAGCACCACGTAAAAAATATCCATTCGAATTGGAAAAAGCAATGCATAACGTTATGTTTATTCAGCATCGAATGCAACGGGTCGATGAATTCAATGCGGTAAGTTTGATTTGGAAAACTTATGGCTGCCAGTAGATTCAGAATGGCCGATTTCATATTAAACATTTAATCACATTCGAAAAATTAATATTTTCGATTTTTTTTTTTGTTTGCAGGAAGATCAAGATTGGGGCTTTGTGGTAAGTCGAACAATACAAATATTTATTTGAAACAAAAAAAAAATTCGGATGGTCTGAAATTTTCAGGCAATGGTGATGGATCGTTTGTTCTTGTGGCTTTTCATGATAGCATCGGTTTTAGGAACGTTTGTTATTTTATGCGAAGCACCATCCTTATATGATGATACCCAACCAATTGATAGCGAACTCTCGATTATTGCAAAGCAAATATTCAATTTAAGTCTTCATAACAAATATTAGAATGAGATAAATTACCAAAATCAACTTAGCAATGCACGAATACACATCACACATTGAACTGAAGCGCATACCATTTGCAGCTCATTCACAAACAAACCACAAGCTAACCATTCAATATTTTGCACACACAATGATTATTATTATTAAGTATTTGATATTGATATTGAATCAATATTTTCAACATAGACTCAATTGTGTGATGCTGAAGGGTGAGTCACAGCCACCAATTGAAAACTGAACCATTCTGATTGTAAGTCACTTAAAAATCCTCAAACATATTAGTATTTCGGTGCAATTGATCCAATTTAGCAATTCTTTACTCTTCGAATGAATAAAAATGTGCCAATTCGAATTCTTTTTAAGGGATATCAATATTATTGACAGCGTATAACACCACTTTCCAGAATAAATCTTAAATTTAGCCATAATCACTGAATAAAATGTTAATTGAATTTCGTAGAACAATAAATTAAACGATTATTACTATTAAACAATGGGTTTATTACTATTAAACAATAAATTACTAAGCGCTCATTTGATTGCCGGTAATGTGTCTAAAAGGTTTTTTTTCTTTCGAAGATTACAGATCACCAAACCAGAGCAAATTGGTAATGTATCAATTTTTCCGTTGAAATTTCCGTCAATATTCACTGTTCTTTCGGTGAAATTCCGTTTTAAATAGATAAATATCAATGCTTTAAGAGCATTCTCATTGAAAATGAGAAATGAATCCATCCATCAACTCAATTTGCATGAGTTTATCATTGATGTGCATAATGTTCATAATGAGCTGAAATGCGCTGATTTTTTCCCCAACTTAATAACATTCCGGTTACCATCATCATCATAACGGGCTGTCCAATTTGGAGCGCACAGTCATTTTTGCATATAATGAATTGGTACAATTCATTTTTGTTGGAAATAATTCATTTTTATATTTTCCGTTTCGCCTTTGATAACAGTAACAAGCGAAGAATTCTTAAAAGATTACCACAAAAATGTCCGAAATAAATTACTACAAAATTTATGGAAGATTGCTACATTCACTATATCATATGCCTAGCCTACGAAACAACAGTCACAGTAACAAAAAAAAAATGAATTTTCACAAATTTACATCAATTAATATTCAGTTATAATTTAGTTGTTCGTTCGCAGTTGATGGCAACGAAAAGTTTTTCATCTGGCCGAATTAAAATTGTTGCAAAACATGAGTCCCCCTAAATTATTATACCCAAAAATAGCCATCCAAAATAATCTTTTTCTTTTTATTTTATTTTAAGCTATGCAAATGTTGGAAGACATCTTCCGAATTGTAAATTGAAATTGGCCGCTAATATCATTAAAATGCATAGCATTTGCATGATTCAAATGCGAACAAAGCAATCAACGCCAATTGGTTTTTCTTTTGATGAATATTGAAATGAAAGTCTCTTGCTTGAGGAGTTTTTTTATTAGTAGGCAACGTCGATTGATGTGAATTTGACTTTGATGTGAACAATTTTTTAAATAACAAAGTAACCAAAATGATTATGTTCATTGCTCAGATGATGATTCTGCTGAATGTTTGTTTAATTCAGTCAAATAAATAATAAATAATCTTTCAGCATGTACCAGAACAAATATCAAGGTCAATTTTTCACCGTATTTCATAGCATTGGATCAAAACCGTTGGCCAATTGGAAATATCAAATCAAAAATGGACGTTGCACACGAGTTATGGAAGATGGAAGTTTGGTTCTGGAATTGATTGGTCAAAATGTGACAACGTGCTTCATTTATTCACCAATCGAACCATTCAAATCGATGGGCATTCGGTTGCCATGTGTAACATTTATCATAAAAAATTTGCAGAAATTTTTTACATTCGAAATTGGAATTCGTGACAGTGACAATCAATTGAGACGCTTTCAAGCATCGAATTTTTTGAATCGATCACGATACAGCACATTCAGAATACAGATGCCATTGCGTTTGGACGATGGATGGAATAAAATTGAAATCGATTTGGCCGATTTTACACAACGTGCATACGGAACGGATTATATTGAAACGGTTGAAATTCGACTGAATGCAAACGTACGATTGAGACGAATATTTTTTAGTGACCGGTTGTATGCAGAGGATGAAAAACCAGAGGAATATCAATTTCATGGGAATATTGTCAACAATTTCAATTTTAATGATACGCATGGATGCGATCATATTCCAATTCGTAAATGCTGCATTCAATGTACTTTCTTCGAAAATAATAAATAAACACAATCAAAATGAAACCAAACAAAACAACAAAAATTGTTGACAAACTTTGAATTGCTGACTTTGTTTTCAGTGCTCATATTACGTGGCCTTAATAGATATTCAATTTCATTTCAACAAGAACAATAAAAATAACGATAATGATGTTTCTCTTTTAATTTCCGCAATCGCTTAATCTCATATCCAATCACAATATTATATATCGTGGGTTATGGGTTATGGGCTAACGGGTATGTGTTGCGGATTACTTCATTTATTGTTGAAATCGATTCATTGAGAATATTTTTCGATTTGTTAGCCGTTCAAGTGCTCAGATGATGATTGCATATTGCAATCAACTGAATCAAATTGAATAAATAAAATTCAATTACAAAAAATCCGAATGATATGAGTTTCAATTTATGTAGCAAAACTCATAATAATTAATTCATGAAGAAGCACGATAATGACGAACTTTTCATGAACAAGAAACCGGCGGCGCCTCTCAGATTTTTATGATGTATTTTTTTTGGGTAAATTTAACTGAATATTCGATAATTCGAAGCCAAATATCTCACTGTCTCATTTCATGCATTGATTTTAAAATCACTATTTCTGTTTTTTAACAATAAAATTTAACAACCCAAACCGATCCAGTCAGGAGCCAATAACAAATTTAACGATTTTTATTTAACCATAACAAATGACCAAGAAGATAGCTTCCGTTGAATGTTAGACGTAATTTTACAAAAGTTGAAAACAACCCAAATCACCATCAGTCCAAAGTTAAGACAAAAATGTAATTAATCATCTTGAAAGTAATAAGAAATGGTACAGTATCGTTTGTCGACTACAGCACAAGATAGAATAAACCGCGAACAAAAAAAAAAAATTTAACACTTCGTTTTTTTTTTCTCATTTCTTTCGTTGGCAAATATTCTCATTTTTCATTTGGTTCTTAGTTTTTAGCGATTCAGTTGCGTCGTTATTTTCGTTCAGTGTTTTAAAAGTAATATTCAATGGCATTTTATCGTTGTCTTTGCTCGTTGTCGTGTTGATTTAATTAACTTCATTCAGTTGTTTTTAGTTGTTGATTGGATAAGAACTCAATGAAGAAGCGTGAAAAAATCCTTGTGTATTGTGTACACTGTACACGCTTGTTAAATCTGTCTGACAGCTGTTATTAATCTATTCCCGACGCCGAATTCTTAAAATTGTTCTGTCCTTCTTTTGTCACATTCCATTATTCATTCCTCGAAATTTGTCTTCAAAACAATGATGAAAACATTCTATATGCATGCAACCACAAATTCGATCAGATTACAAAGGAACAAAAGAACCAGAAAATAAAAAATAAATGACATAATGTAATTGCTTATTAGCATATTTGTTCGCTTTTGTAATTAATTTCATCGAAAAAAAAAGTCTTCGAAATCATCAGCAATAAAATCCAAATGACATTTCACATCACAGACATTGCCCAATATAAACGCGTTGATATACCAAATAATAAAGATATTCCAGAAAAATAAACACAAAATCATTTGATTTTGGCCTATGGATGTGTGAGATGTATATGAGATGTGTGAGAACCTGTACACAGTATACAAATATACAGATGGCAGCTCATTTTATTATGCATTGCTATTGTTTATTAATAATGAATAAGTGTTTGTAAATGGTTTGCTGAATGTTGGATGTTGGATGACGTTTAAATTGGTTCAGTGATTGCTTGTCACTTGCGATATTGAAAGATTATCGTCGAATGCTGAAGCACGCGGTTTACTAAGATAAATAAAAGATCTTCCTTTAACATTGAAATGGTGCTCAAAAGTGCATAAAAAACAAAGTGAATTTGGTGAGTATATTCCTTTCAATTTATAAGATCTTTGTTTGTTTTTATTGATTTCATTTATTACTAAATTAGGAAAAAAGATATAAGACTCCGTCGAATATGGCAAAAGAGCCTTTGTGGAGATTGAAATCATTTTCGGCCGCTGATATTGAAACAGCTCAGAGGATTTTGCCGGTGTTGGGCGCCAAAATGGAACAAATAAAAGTGGAATTTTCGGCAGAGGTGAATGCCGCTAAACAAAATCAACAGCTAATGGACATAATTGTGCGACATTGTCGAAAAAAACTGTACTTATTTCATATGATTGGATTTACGCCAAAGATAACACTATCCACTCAAATGCCCAGCGTGGAATATTTATTGATTAATGATTCAGAATTTGGACCAAAAAACACAAATTTAAGCGATTTGTTTCCGAATGTTCAATATTTGGAACTGCATAACATCAACGGTACGGCCGCTAATTTGAAAAATTTGTTAAAGCAATCGTTTCAAAATTTGCGATGTGTTTGGCTTGATTGTTCAAACGTTTTTAGCAATCGAATAGTTCGAACATTTTTGGAACGAAACACAAATTTAACGAAATTAATTTTGGAATTTGGTGCAAAAGGTATGACACGGCATTTTTTTCTGGGAATCGATCAAGAAATTCGAAAATTACACAATTTAACAATTGTACCGGCAATACCACGCATTCCAGTACATCAACAAACATTTACATTTCAGCCGTTGTTGTTCCACGAACTGGAAGAATTAAATATTCATGGTTATTATGATTCTACGTTTGATTTGTTTTCGTATTTATCGATTTCAAATGAGAATGTCATACGGATGAATATTGAAGCCTCCGATTTGAATGCAATTACAATGAGAGGCATTGGTTTTTATATTTTTTTGCAAGAACTCACAATTTCGGCTGATAAAGGATTGAATTTCAAGAATCTCATCGATCTCGTTGAAAATTTAACGGGATTACGGAAAATTCAAATAATCCAGACCGGAAATAGTGATGATTTACGGAATGTTGACGAATTTTTGGATTTTATTCGTCGTTTTGGTCGAATGAATGAATTCATATTGAAGGATTCGTTGCCGCTTCACTATGCTGATGTATTAAGGAATGGACTGGATGTGGCGGTTTGGACCGTTCAACATCGAAGTTGTGGCATTCGCGTAATCAAAACACAAAATATCGAATAGAAATAACAAAAAAAAATGTTAAAACCCAAATACCTGGGTTAATTTATATATATTTTTTTTAAAAAATATCCATACAGTGTAACTTTTTCTTCACTACCTCATTATAGTAATGTTTAAAAACTAAAAGATTTTTAAGGCCTGCATACATCCAAATTTGATGTTATAATTTCATTAATAAAAGCGAAATGAAATGGTGATGTTTTTGTTTTTATTTTTCGTCAGGAGCTCCATTAGCAATTTTCCCCATCGATTGGATCACACCTATTATCTTTATTGTCATGGATAATAATCGTTGGGTCCATTGTTTCGTTTGATTCGGATAAAATGAGATTGGTTTGTTCTATGATTGAGGCCAACTCCTCAATAGAGTCTGATGCAGATGAATTAACGTATTCGGTCATGTTTTCCGATTGTAATACTGTGTACGGAAAACAGGCAGTTGTATTAAAACAGAATTCACCTATTTTACCATCGCTAAAAAACCCAAAACGACTATTGAAATCAAACTGTTTGGTTAAATCTTGTTGTTCACAATCAACACCGATGAATTCATTTTGTGAAAACAATGAAGCATAATAATAGAATAGCGCTTTAGCATGTCCACATTGCTTGAACGTACAACCGGGTTGAATTTCAATGTTGAAATTTGCATAGTAATCAGCATCACCAATGGATTTATTCGTGCCGAGCAGACCGGCATTCGTATGAAGTACCTGCACGTATTGTGCACACGAGCTATTCAAACCAGTTCCATTTGTTTGAAAACCTGGACCCGCCGGATCTAGACCTGAAAGGGCCAATACGTTTCATTAATGGAACGCTCTTATTTTATATTATTGTTTATATTGAAAAAAAAATTAAAAATTGTCACCAGTAATTCTTTTAATACTGCCGTTCAATGCGCCAGCAGCAAATCCAGCAACATGAGCACCTAAGCTATGGCCTATAATTTCAATATTATTTGGATCTAAATCTAAATCTGAAATAACTTCGGCCAAATAATGTCCAACAGCTGGAACGATTTCTTTAACAGAACGATCATAGTTGCAATCGGATATGTCACCATAATCGACAAGAATAACTGTAGCGTTTGTAACATTTGCTAACAACATTCCTGTCGGTTCCATCCAACCTACCGGCAAGCGACAAGAAAGAGAGAGAGAGATAGACAGAGATAAAGATGGCCAAAATCGTATGAAAAACAGTGATACAATTATAAACATGACAAACCTGTTCCGTTGAATCGTACTTTGTCTGTATAGCCATGGATAAGAAAACTGATTGAAACATTGCGATCTAGTGAATTCCTGTCTTCGGTACTATTAACATCTAACTCATAATAATATTGGTCTCCGCTTCAAACAAAATATAAAATAACAATTGAATAAAGAATTAAACATGAATTCATTAAATGCAACATTAAATTCGAGACAATGTGATGTATACCTTCTTGTATAGTAAAAATGAACAAATTTACCAACTTTGTAAACATTGCACGGAAATTTACACGGACAAGAATTGGGAAATACTTTTCCAACAACTGTGGCAACTACAACATTCACAATATTCGTACCGAATGGAAATGGGTCACATGTTGTGTCATTCGATTGGAGGATACCACCTGAAAAAAAAATATTCATTCGAAAATCCCAGAATTAAATGTTTGCTGTGAAGAATTTTAAATGATCATTTTCTCAATCGTTTCATTTCATTCTTTCAAAAACAAGATGCTCTTTAGCACATTCGAACAAATTAATGCATTCAAAAACCGGTCAGGCATGCACAACAGACAAATGACCCGTAACTGTTTCAGCTTCCACTGAATAATATAATTGGTATCTGAAGTCTGAATATAAAAAAAAACACACAAAATTCTTTCTCAGTCATCGATATATCGGCTACAGCCTCTTAGTTTTAGTTTGCTTCATTTGAACATTGAACATTGTTTAATAGCAACAACGTCATCGCCGACCGTACACAGCTTTTTATTTTCTTTAATTCGTTTTAATATTCTTCATTTCACAGTTTTCATTTAAAATGTGCATGTAAACAATTTTGTTTACATGAATGCTGAACACTGAACATAGCACCAGAGCGAAAGAAGCCGATAGTAGCATTTCATTCTGAGCACATTTCATCATAGAGTTCATTCGGCAGTGGATAAAGTACTCCAATATTTTTAATAGCAACAAAACAATTCAAAATTTAAATTAAAAAAAAAGAAAAAAAATGTAAATCGTTGAACCAAACATATTGAAAATATTAAGTTTAGTGGAGAAAAATCATAACATACACAATGCTAGTTGCTGCAAAATTAGCACAAACATTAAAAACCACAACAAAACTTTGTCGAATGAGATCATTTCGTTTGAATGAAACGTGTTACTGGCACCAAGATAAATCCGAATATGACTGAAAGTGAAGTTTTCAAGATTGTTTTTATTCTTATTTTTCTCGGTATTTGTTGAGTGTCGAGTGTGGATGCAGCTCTTTCATTTTATGATTATTATTTTTTTTTTTAATATTCAAAACGATTTTGACTGTGTGCTTGAGACGTTCGTTCGCTTTGTAAGAAAATTTAAGTTGATCATTGTATGCTTTCTTATTTTTGATGGAAAAAGAAACTAAACGTGCCGGTTCAAAGATCCGCCAAATTATCAGACACACTGGACGCAATGATTCATTCACGAATATTAATTTATTATTGCTGAGACTGTTGAGTTAATTTGCCAATCCAGTCATTTTGAAACCGAAATTCAACGTTTGATTACGTACAAATTGTGAACGCCTACCGCCTCGATGAAAAGTAATACGCAATTTTTGATTGAGTCGAAACCGTTTTTTTGTTTGATTATTTATTTATTTATTTATTATGTACATTGTGATCCCAGATCCCACAATGAATATCCGGAGAATAAATGAATATACTCTTGCCCACCAAATCATTCTCTGATACTAAAACTTACTCCTTTTGCATGAAAATTCCATTATTTCAGAATTGTATTTTCTTTAGGATTAAAATGAATTCGTGCTCGATCCACAAGATTCGGGGATTTCAGTTTTCGTGAAAGTATCTTCGTCGCGTTTTGACCTTTTGATCGTTGTTTTGTTTTGTTTATGTAAATCCTTAAATCACATTGCATGAATGTATGCTTTAATAACATTTTCCATCAAGTTGGCAACGTGAGCTGCAAGACAAAATCATTCGAAATTCAAATCAAAGTTCGAATCGCAAATGTTTGTTGTTTGAATTTATCTCTAATCTCTTTTATGTAAATCTCGAAATTCAAATACAAAACTATTTCTTGAACTAGAATTTCGAAAATATGCCGCTTACGTGAGCATTCAATGTATTCATGATTCGATGATGAAGGAATTCATAGTTAAAATTTGGAAATAATTTTGTTCGCAAATAACACCATTCAATTCAGGTTATTAGTTTATCAATGATTTCCGTTTGAATTCTGAGCAGATTCGAATTGATGGACAGTTGATTAAACGAAAAAAAATATGGTTCAATCGATTGAGGGCTCAACATTCATGGTTTGCAGATGAGGTCTAGAAATAATTTTCTGTTCATAGAATGCCTCATTATCACGTTGGAAAAAATGCATACTACATTCACAACATATTGATGAAATGGAAAAAAGATCCCCTTACAGATGAAGTCCATGAAATTAAAGTGGAATCGAAATTATTCGAAAGAGATGAGCATGACCAATAGCTTTTTCATTTTGGATTATCGTCTTTACCAAACAATCACCCGATGTTCAATCAATATATTGAGTATACGTGAGCAGATTGCCAGTCATTCAAATGTTTCCGATGTTACACTATGTGAGATTATTCTTATCAAGAAAATTTTTTATATTTGCGAATGTGTGAACCCATGTCAAGTTTGAAGTCAATATCAGTAATAACCAGTAGAACAATCGCAAAAAGTATATACAAAATCATTCGACCTGATAATGAGCAACGAGATGAGCTTTATTGAACATGCACACACACACACACACACACACACACACACACACACACACTTTACGTTTTTGTTTGTTTCGCAAG
>GL501490.1:25426-41140 GCA_000149185.1 Mayetiola destructor | reverse complement strand
TTTCCATCCCAGTTATTGAATAGAACAATATCCGGCAACCAAATGTGTTCCGATGGCATGTATAGCATTTCAACGCCACCGTATTCTTCCGGATCCCATCGCAACTTGTAATCGTACCATTTCTAAGATATTTTTTTAATTAGATAAATTAACAATAATAATTTCAATTGTAAATCTGTACCTGAGGAACCCACAAATTTGTTGTCATCACTTGATTTTTCAAATTAACTTCCATCAATTGGGATAATTTTAATCCCAGCCAAACAGTTAATGTTTCGCTATTATTGACAACGGGTCGAATTAAACGATTGTAATTGCTCAGTAAATCATCATAAAGTCGTTTTGCGTCGGGATTTGCTTCTGGTGAATTTATTTCAGTTGCTAGAATAAATAATTTTACAATGTAGTCAATGCATTTAGCAAAAAATCCAAAGAACTGATTACTAAAAATATTTTACCTCCGATTTGAACTATATTTATGACGATAAAGACAATGAATAGCAATTTAAACCAAATCATATTGATTTGTTGTGTTTAATTCATTTAAGATTTAGATTTTTATTTCAGCAAAATCATCAATTTATGAAATTAGCAAATTTTTCAACGCTCTAAACTTTTCCACCCGTTCAATTCGACTAAATTTTCTTCATTCTGATCTGTCTCTTCTACGCACAGCCTGAAATCGATTTTTTTCTTCATTTTGACAGGAAAATCGGAAAATCTTTCAGGGGATGCTGTTGATGTTAAACATCCATGAAGCAGAATCTGCAACCAAAAGGGGAAAAAGAATGGATGTTTACTGTTTACATGTCATTTGAACCGATGTAATCGGAGTTTGCGTAAACTAAACGTTCATAAATCTTCTAGAAGCGAAAAATTCAAATGAACGAACCATTTTTTTATGGATATTTATCGAATCTGAGGTCAATTGAGAAAATGTTCCAAATTGTTTAGTTCAATACATTTATTACAAAGCTACCAATCTGCCGGATTTAGGTATGTGTTCCCCTTTGGCAAGAAATTTGTTCACTGGCAAATTTGATCACATCAAGCGTACACCATCATTCATATTTTTTACAATAATTTATGAAACACTCATTTCGAACTATGTAGATATATGCAAAGATACACAAAATACGTCATTCGTTTTGTTGATTCTACTTTTGAAAAAATCGTTGTATAAAAATAGAATGAAAGTAAAAAAAAAAATCTTGGCAGTGATTTGAGTTCATTCGTTTCCTAATTGAAGGGTTCAAATACCCGAAATGTTTACATACAAAAACTGTTCTTTCCCAAACATACTCATTTTATAGCACACTTGAGTATGTTCCAAATTCTTCAACTGATAGTTTGTATAGTATATTTTGAACGTTTAAGTCACGTGGCCCCTTCTCTCACACATACGCTTATTTATCTATACATACAAAGCAAAACATCTGAATGAGCCGAATATTCCGTGTTTATGTGTTGGCATTTTGACGTATATTTTTGCTAGTGTTTTTCACTCTGTGTCTATTCAGTGCACGTTGAATTTTTCGCTCTCGTCATTCCCATTAATTTTGAATAGCTTTGGCTACAAATTGAGACTCGTGTTCAATTTTAGCTCAATTCAAGTTCATTATTACTGTTCGGAATTCGTTGACAGTGTGTCAACACAGTGAACTAACTTATTTAATATTAAGTTGAATTAAAAAATAACCACTTGCATACGATTTATTTATAGAAATTTAATTGAGTGTTTGCCAATTGCCAATTTCGATGCATTTGTCCGGAAGAAACTAAACGGGAACTAAATTTAATTGTTTTTATGTGTTTTGTCGAAAGAGACAATTTTTTTTTTCTCAACAAAACAGTCACATCGAATTCGTCGTGCCAGTCAGTCAAAGCACCTCAAACGATACACATCTACCGTACGACTTCTTTATTTATTTATTTTTTTGTTTTTTTTTTTCGGCGAAAATAATACAGTCGTAGTATTTCCATCGCGAAAATTGATAATTTATCTGTGATAAGTGAAAATGTCGACACCAGCTGTAAACGTTGTACGAGCATCGCTTCCAACAAAAATCTATCAACTGCTTGTTAAATCGGCCGAACCGTTGGTACCCAAAAAACTGCAACCACTTTGGAATCATCCAGCAGGTTTGTGAATAGCCTTCAAGCTCTTATTCGAATATGCCAATCATCATTCGTGAAATCCATTCGAATTGAACGTTATGAATGATTTTAATCGAAAATTACGAACACAGCTTTTGTGTATACAAAAATTGTGCATTCGAAACAAGGTCAAAACCATCAATCAGAATATCATATGCGCATGTCACTGTTTATATAATGAACAAAATTTGAATTTGTTCCAAAACTGCTGCTGTTTTTGATGCTCAATGTGATGAATTACTGAGTTCCGCAGTTTTGAAATGTTTGATAACCATTTCTTTTTCTTTTCTATCGTCAGGTCCAAAAACTGTATTTTTCTGGGCACCAGCATTCAAATGGGTAATATTTGACTTTCAATGAGCGAACGCATTGCGTGTTACATATAATTTTGACCTGTCATTCAAAATGATTATTATTTACAAAATAATAATCCATTCATAAAACCGCAAGCGTTCACTTATCATCGTTATCATGTGTTTTTTTTCTTCTTCTTCTTCTTCTCATGACGAACATTTTTCTTTATAGGGTCTTGTTATTGCCGGATTGGGTGATCTATCACGGCCCGCAAATCAATTGTCTATCGGTCAATCAGCCTCACTTTTTGCAACTGGCGTTATCTGGTCACGCTATTCATTGGTCATCATTCCAAAAAATTATGGTTTATTCTCGGTGAATGTGTTTGTTGCTTTGATTCAATTGGTACAGTTGACACGTGCCTATAATTATGCCCAAACTGAAAAGGCATTGAAAAGTACAAAATCGGAAACAACAACGATCGATGTGAAAAATTAATCGATTGCTAAATGAATTTATTTATCAAAGATGAATCTAATTCAGTGATGTGATAAAAGAAACAAATCTGAACACTTACACCCGTACACCTTCATTGTTTGTTATCATCGGATGAATTATGATCTTTAATTCTCTACCATAAAACGATTTTTATAATTATTTATTATAATTTGATATCGAAGTTGTCATAAGATTTTCCAATCTTTCCATTCAGATTTTTGCTCTTATCACACACAGGAATGGAAGATATTATAAAATGCTAGCGACAATTTTTATTAAATCATTTAAATAATGAATTTCGACGAGTTAGACCGTACACTTTAGTTAGTAAGTAGACTTTGTTTTTTTTTCTCTTCTTCAGCTTCAAACACAACATCTGAAGCAATCAATTGTTCTATGGTGAAATTCATTTTTGAATGATAGATTTATTTTTATTCGAAAAAATATTTTCAATTGAATTTCGATTGTGATTTGTTAATACGAATAAACAGTTCAGTTTTTCCAAAAATAAAAAAAAAGGTATGACAAATTCTTTCACTATTCTAATCACATTTGAAATGGATAAAAAACATTAGTTTTAGACCAAAAAAAAAAGGAATCTCTTAACTTGACATTGATTGGCACATTCGATTTAAGTTCTTGTGTAAGTATCGAATGTAAAATTCAAAATCAACATTTTTTGGATTTGACAGAAGACAGTGCAGTTGGCAATACTGCTTGTGAGCCGCAACATATACACATGAAAAATGACATTTCATGTCAAAATACAATCAAAGGCGGATTATATTATTACACCAAACAAATACTATTTATTATTTATAAACTAACATTCCAGCATGTTTAAGTGTTGAATATCGAATGGTTATGTGAGGAATGAAGAAACACTAATCTTATTCGATTTCTATTCTATTTTTTTCTTTGTTTCAACATTGTTGATTTTTTAGTTGATTTCGTTATAACATTCGACCCGACAAAGATAAATCATTCTTTTGATGATAACAGTGTTATAAGCCTGTAATCAACAATAATAACTTTTTTCAAAAACATAATTGAACGACTTGAAATTTGGTAGGAACAACCACAATCAGACAGAGCCATTCTCATTAGAAAATTTTGGGGTTTAATTTGTCAATCGAATAATATTAATTATCGTCTGGATTACTGAAATTGTTGTAACTAAATTAAAGGTGAAATGTCGTTATCAAAACCATTGTTCGATGCACTTAGCTTCTATTTGGAGCAATTATACATGCATCCACTTCGTACAAAATCAATAACAAGGTGAGTTCGCCCCAAATGACCAATGAACCTGATTTAACTGAATAATTAATTATTTGTGTGTGTGTGCTGTTGCAGCTGTGTATTAGCATCAAGTGCAAATATCGTTTCACAAAAATTGATGGGCTGCAAAGAGATCAATCAACAAAGTATGCTTGCATACGGCCTGTTTGGGTAAGGTCCAACCTTTGAACTTAAAATTTTATTTCCAATCAATAAAAATTTCAATAAATGGATGAATTTGTTTTAGTTTGGTGTTTGGTGGTTCAATGCCTCATTTTTTTTACAAAATAATGGAGAAAACTTTAATCGGTCGCACCAAATTGAATCAATTTTTATTCTTTGGATGTGAACGACTCATGTATACACCAATATTTCAAGCATTGTCTCTGTACTTTTTAGCCATCTTTGAGGTAATAATGAATTCTTTTTACTTCATATCCACCATTTTCAAATTAGCTTAATTTATTCATGAGCAATGATTATTTTTTTTCGCTCTTCAGGGCAAAAGTCATGACGTTGCTGTAGCCAATTTGATGTCATTGTATTGGCGTGTTTTGAAAGCAAATTGGACATATTTATCAATAATTGTGTTTATAAATATTCGATATGTGCCCCCAATGGTAAGAAAATCGATATTATTTTTTCCCAGAATAATTGTCAAATTCATGAAATTCGGATCTTTCTCTTTTAGTTTCGTGTACTGTTCGGTAATTTGATTGGATTCTGTTGGGTTATTTTTTTGACAATGAAACGTGGAAAACAACAACGTCAACTGGATACCGCTAAGCAAACACGTATCGTTGTGACAGATACGGAAACAGCAGCCAGTTCTGGCACCAACAAAAAACGTCCAAAAAGTAAAGACAATTGAATGATTCAATAAAAGCATTTTTAATGTTTTGTGTGATAGTTCATGATTCCGAATTGAGGTGCTGGTTATTTTTATACTGTGCTGTTAGGTGTTTGTCATTCAATTTTAATCATTTGGATTTTGGATGATATGGTTCGGAAATTAAGCTTTTTCTTATTTCTGAAATGAAGAGGCAATGGTTTTTATTGTTATTCTTTTGGGGGGAATGAATCAGTTTTTATTGATTGTCTAAACAAAATAATAGAGATTAGAAAATATTGAATGGTTTTTTTTTATTTGAAACCATAGCAGCTGACGATAAACGCTGACATCCGAACATATTTCAAACTATTGAATTGAAAGCAGCACTTTGAATATCGGCGATGCTTACGTTGTGTTAAAATTATCGATTAAAATTCAGATCTTGAACATGTTCGCTTATGGTTCGAACATCATCATTTTTTACCGAATGTAAAACAGTCGTTGACTCGCTCGTTCCTGATGGATCACAACAGGCAAAATTGTAGAATTTTTCTCCTTCGCCAAATCGTTCTCCATCTTCCAATGTAGTAGGTAACGTTCTGTTTAATGTTTCTGGTAAGAATAGACACAATGCAGCGCCCATAAATGATAGAATGCCAAGGATCAATGACGGCAAAGGTAGAAAAAAGTGTGACTGAAAACAAAAGCTTATCTTTAGCTTTATATTGATTTTTTTTTTCAAACTCCCAAATGGATTCACTTACCAAATAAAGTATGTATGAGCTAAAAAATGTGAACGCATATCCGCATACATGAACTGTGGCAATTCCTTGGCCCCGTACACATGTCGGAACAAGTTCAGTCGCATATTGTGCAGCTGAATTATAAGCAATTGTCACGCCAAATCGACCAATCATTGACAGAATCACAAGAAGCTCTGGACTTTTGGCATCACTATGATAAGCAATAATAATACCACTGGCTGCTGTAAAGATTCCACTTAATAACAAGGAACTAGATGCCATTGCTTTTCGACCGATTCGATCTTGAAGTGCCAACAAAACTAAACACGCCGGAAAAATAGCCGACGCGCTTAATGTAAACATTGTGAATGGAGAAATACCAAGTCCTTCCACATTGCGGGACATTGCATCGTAACATAACGTAATAACCATTCTAAAAAAAAACATATCATTTTTTTGTGCAATAGTTTAGGATAAATATAATTGCATGTGCTTACGATTTGAAAAACAAAATCAAAGTATTTCGTCGTAATCGTTTTGTTTTGAACAAGTCCAATACGCCCGGGACATTTGACGTACTGGGGTGTTTGATGGCTTGATTGTGATAGAATTCACGAAAATTTTCAATCGTATCATTATCCAAAAATCGTCCATTAAAACGTGCAACACGCCGATAACAAACGATTGCACCTTCAATGTCATTCTTTGATATAAGCCATTGGGCACTTTCGGGCAAAATGAAATAGAAAAATGGTACCATGGCTATGGGCAACGATGTATATATCAAATAGGACCTCCAACTGCCCAAATAAACAGCTACCCAAGGAGTCACCATTGAACCCAGACAGTAAAATATTCCAATGCATAAATTCAATCCAAGCGTTCGCATTGATGGCCGCATATATTCCAGCACTAATTTATTATTAATAATATTATTATTATTGCAATTGATGCGGTTCAATTTGCATCAACTCACCTAATATGTACATCATCAGAAAATTACTGTCGACAGCCAGACCGGATACAAATCGTGACATTGAAAAAATGGAAACATTTGTTGAGAATGCAGTTATACCATTTCCAATCAGAGCCATTACATTCGCAAATATAAGCGTTGGTAAACGTCCCATTGTATCAGCTAATTTACCAAATACTTGCGTACCAACAACAGAACCGATGAAAAACATAGACTGACCAATGGTGGATTTCCATGCTGAATCACATACCCAATTCAACTGTAAAGAAAAAAATCAATTTTCCTTTATTCGGAATTTACAAAAAAATAAGTATTAATCAAATTGTTTGGATAATACCTCACTGCTCATGCTTTGATATCCATGATCCAATTCATAGATCCATCGATCACATTTTTCACTTCGATATGGTGTACATGATGGATTCGGGTATTCCGAATAAATTTGTCGAACTTCGTTTATTGTTTTATTTGCTAGCTCAGGCGAATAACACCTGAAATTATAGCGATAACAATTTAACTACTTCACTTGTAAATAAACGTGACTAAATACAATAAAAATGTTGATAATAACAGTTTTCGAAAATTCGTTTGATAAATCCACGAATCCTATTTAAACAACTCACCAATGCTCAGGCACAAAAAGAATAATTGTTTGTGAAAAATAATGGATCGATGACAAGACATTGATCAAACTAAATGCCGCAAGCATAACTAACTGATATGGACCAAAGTCTCCACATTCCTTTAGCATATCCTCTGCGGCATGGTCCATATCAAAAACGCTCTCTTTTGAAGCACAATAAAACAAAATGTACACTTTAAATCTATATTTTTAATAAAATTAAAAAAAGTAGTTCAATCAAATTGCCAAATGTCCTGTCTGAATACTTTCGGATCCATTCTGACCATTGATATAAGTTTGATTTCTTGATTATTATTTTTTTTTTTCGCAAAAGTTTAAACTGTCTAAAATTCTGTTTGTTTCCCTCGTGTTACAATGTTTTTGACACAGCCGTTTCGTTTTCTTTGGACAAAAAAGCGAAATAAACTCTGATAAGATATGCTTGATGTGTAAGCGAAATTCGTTCGTGAACGAAATAATCAGATTTGCTTTCGTTTTAAGTATTTTGAGTACAGTTCAAATTGATGCAACTTTATTCCATTTGAGTGTCTTCCACTCATTACTACTCAATTTATTTTGGGTTTGAGAGTATTTTTAAAAATCCTGTAGATGGTGCAGTGCACAACAAGATAACTGTGATCATTGTGAATTTTCTTACTTTTGGATCGATGAATCGTAAATGCATGGTAGGGGACAATTTCGAGCAAAAATTCATGAAAGAAGTCAAAAAAAAAAAAATAATAGAAATGACTGATGATAAAATATAAATAAGATACGATCAGACTGTCTCTCATATCATCATGTATATGGATGAATTCACTTGTCGGAGCAAAAATAACGAAAAAAATTTAGATAGAAATATAGAAGAATCAACATTGCCTGTGTATTTGCAATATGTATAGATAGGTGCAGAAGTGAATGGAAATAACTTGAAAATCCGAATAAAAGTCCCGTAGAGAACAGTAGCTATCGAAAGAACAGTAAATGGAACGAATTTTTGGCCTAAAAACTCCTTTCATTTTATTCATTTGAGGTTATCAATTAGATGTTAGAATCAAATATCATGAAATTAATAGCACTCAATTCTTGTAGGACTCTTATGTTCATGGCTTGCGTCTAAACATAAAGTATTTTAGAGGTGTCTCAATCTGTTCCCTGTGTATTAATGTCCATGCCCATGTTGGTTTCATCGATCTTTCCAAATGAATAATGATTTTTTTCATTTCAGTTTCATAAGTTTTGTATAACGATTCATCAAAATAGATGAGCTTCAATGTTTGCAATTGAAATTTTTCATCGATACGTTCAAACATGTTTCTCAGAGAAACGAAATCATCTTCATGAATATTTGTTGTGAATTCTTTGATGTGTTCCAATTTTTCAATATATTTTACGGCATTATAATCTTTCTCAAAAAGTTCCAGCACTTCTAATTTCTCAAAATGTTTGATAAAATTAACGATTCGATCATCAGTTCGATGACAATTATACAAGGTGAGCCTCTTCAGGTGTGGCATATCAAATGAAAGATCCTTGAATAAAATTCGTTCGTCTATTTCTTGAAGTGTAATAATAAAGTGGGTCACCGATGGAAGTTTATATACTGGGTTATTGTATGCTCGTAACAAAAAGTTTACATCAGGAAATATAAGTCCAAGTGTTTTTAATTCCGTCAAATCTTTTGCAATCCAGTGCATTATCTCCGCTCTATCGGCCCTTAACGTAATCTTTGTCATATTCCTATTATTTTTAAAAATATATTCAAGCTGGTCTTCTTCCATCGTACGGCTGATCAGCGTTAACTCTTTCAATGTTCGTACATTTGCCAAGCAGTTCACATCGGCTAAGTCGCCAATTAGCTCAAATGATTCAAGTTTGGGAAATATTGCATTCAATTCGAATTTATTTCGCATGCTTTCACCCTTGAATTTAAACTTTTTCACTTCTGGAAAAATGATATCATTTTCTCCATTTGACATTTCTTGCCAAAATCCTGCATCATTTCGAGTATTAATTCGAAGCTCTTCTAAATTTTGTGCACATCTTTTGATACGATTGATAATATTCTTGGAAATTTCATTGTGTTGAATATCAAATCTGTTATTAAATTCAATTTTCTTTACTTGGTCACCAAATTTATCGAAAAATGAGATAAGTTCTTGATAATCGCCGAATTTCAGGAACAAGTCGCCATGTTTATAATATTCATGGATTCCTCCATTAAATTTCATCATCTTAATAAGAATTATGCAATTTTGTAATTTTCTCCTCATTACGAGGCCAGTTTCATGTACTATTCCCCATCGTACGGCCTTTTTTATTGTTTTGAAATCAGTTTTACTGACAATCAATTCAATTAAATCATTCGGCAAAAATGGTGAACCTTCTTTGATGTCAATGGTTGGTGCATCTGGTTGTCGATTCGATGAGGCTGCACCTCCACCTTCACATTGGATTATCTAATTGTGAACACAATGATGTTTTCATTTTAATGCAAAAAATACCAAATAAAGTACTTACAATTCCTTCGAATATAACTAGGACCACAGCCAAACCGTAGATGAAACTCATTTTTTTCACTTCTAATTCTTGAAAAGGAAACCATTAACTGGCCAACAATTCAAATTTTAAATCGAAACAACAACTTATGGTCTTATAGATCCATACATCGCCTTTTATACATTTCAGCTCAAATATTTCTATTCGAAATAATAATAATCAACGATAATAATCCACATCATTATATTGTAGGAATTTGTGCCATGCATTTTGATGAATTCGCACTTCAAAATAGAATTAGTCTTGAGTTTCAGTTTGATGAACCGTGTAGAATGGAATGTGTGAATCATACAGTATATTAAATCGATTTCTTAGAATTCGCATATCTATCAAAATATATGGTTCATATTTCTACAAAATAATGATCTCCGAATAGAAAAGAATAAATTTTCGAATTCCAAAAAATATTTCTAATAGAAATATTTAAACTTAAATGTATAAAAGGCGATGTGTGGATCTACTATCTAACTAACGGTTGCTTTTTCGATTTGAAATTTGAATTGTTGGCCAGTAAAGGGTTTCATTTTCAAGAATTAGAAGTGAAAAAATGGGTTTCATTTACGGCTTGGCTATGGTCCTAGTTATATTCGAAGGAATTGTAAGTACGTTATTTGGTATTTTTTGCATCAAAATGAAAACATTCTTGTTCTAACAATTAGATAATCCAATGTGAAGGTGGGTGTGCAGCCTCATCAAATCGGGGACAATATGCACCAACTATTGACATCCATGAAGATCAATCATTTTTGCCGAATGATTTAATTGAATTGATTATCAGTAAAACTGATTTCAAAACAATAAAAAAGGCCATACGATGGGGAATAGTACATGAAACTGACCTCGTAATGAGGAGAATATTACAAAATTACATAATTCTTATTGAGGCAGATGCGTTTCATAGTGAAATCTTTGAATATCATTTTAATGGAGACTCATTCCTGATATTCGGCAACTATCGAAGACTTGTCTTATTTTTCAACAAATTCGGTGATCAAGTAAAGAAAATTGGAATTGGTTATAACTCCTCAAGTGCGGATGTTCCACATAAAGAAATTAACCAGAATATTATCAAAAAATATGCAAGAAATTTAGAAGAGCTACGAATTCGAAATGATGAGGGATTTTGGAGAGATATATCAGATAGAGAAAACGACATTATTTTTCCAGAAGTAAAAAAATTTCGAATTGTGGGTCGCAGCAATCGAAAAAAATTTGAATTGAATTTAATATTTCCCAAACTTGAATCTTTCAAGTTGATCGGAAGCGTAGCCGATGCAAATTGCTTGGCAAATGTAAGAACATTGAAAGAGCTTACGCTGTGCACCAGTTCGATAAAAGAAGATCAATTTGAAGATATTTTTGCAAATAATAAGAACATGACAAAAATTTCTTTATCAGCGCCTGATAGAATGGAGACCATGCAATCGATTGCAAAATATTTGACGAAGTTAGAAATACTTGAAGTTAGATCTCCTGGTGAAAACTTTATGTTACGAATAAATAATAACGCAATTGTTAAACTTCCATCAGTGATCCACTTTGTTATTATATTTGATGAAATGGACGAAACATTTGAAATCGAAAATCCTTCATTTGATATGCCAAACCTGAAAAAGCTTACCTTAAATTGGAATCGAATTAATGATCGAATCGTTTATTTTATCAATCATTTCAAGGAATTAGAAACACTGGAGCTTTCAGTAAAGAATTTTAGTGCCATAAAATGTATTGAAAAATTAAAAAACATCATAGAGTTCACGGCAAATTTTTATGAAAATTGGTTCCAAGATGTGAAAAACATGTTCGAGCAATTCGATGAAAAATCTAAACTGCAAACAGTTAAATTCTTAGATTTTTATGAACGAACATATCGAAAATATGAAAAAGCAATGAAACAATTTAATATTCATTTGGTAAATTTTATGAAACCAACATGGACAATATCACATGGGGAACAGATTGAGACGGGTAGAAAATACTTGATGTTTAAACGCGATCCATGCACATGCAAATCTGGCAAGAAATAAATGGCTTTATTTTCATGATATTTTATTTCAACATGTAATTGATAAGTCAAATCAATAAAATTAAAGGAGTTTTTTTGGCTCGAAATTCGTTTCATTCTCTGTGCTGTCGATAGCTACTGTTATCTACGAGACTTTTACTCGAACTTTCTATTTATTCACATTCATCTGTGCGCTTATCTATACATGATGCGCATTTTGTTCGTTTGTGTGTGTTTAATGATATTTCTATTGTCACCCCATCAAACAAACAGGCACTTTTGTGTCTTTTATTTTTCTCTTCATTTTCATCGTTATTCTTGTTTGAGTATTTTAAGTAAAATTCAAATTGATGCGACTTTATTCCATTTGAGTGTCGTCAAAAATTACTACTCAATTGATTTTGGGTTCGAGAGTATTTTTAAAAATCCCGTAGATGGTGCAGTGCACAACAAGATAACTGTGATGATTGTGAATTTTCTTACTTTTGGATCGATGAATCGTAAATGCATGATAGTACGATTTCAAGCAAGAATTCATAAAAGAAGTAAAAAAAAAAAAATATAGAAATCGACTGATGATGAAATAATAAATAAGATACGATCAGACTGTCTCTCATATCATCAATTGATAACGGAACGAAATGGCCCTGATCGTTAAAATCTATTGATAATGATAACGATCAGAAATGGTCTGTGTCTATAAATAATATACAATAACATGTAAACTTGCTATGTCATGCACAATTACATCAACCTCGGACGATAGTTTGTTTTTCGTTATTCCATTCTGAAATTGTATTCAATTTATCCAGTTGTAAATAAGTGTACGTTGATTTGAAACGTTATAACAACCAGCTGAGATTATTTGTTAAAATGTTCAAAAACAAAAGCAAGTTCATAGCAATGATTGTGCTGATTGTATTCGAAAAGAGTGCATTTGCTGCAAATATTTTATTTTTATGTGCATTACCATCTCCAAGCCATCACCTTTGGTTGGTTTTCCATTTTTGTCGAGAAAAAATATTTATTTTTGATCCGTTCATTTTTGTTTTTGTCTTTAGGAATAGTGTTCTCGCTAATGCTTTGGCAGCGCACGGCCATAATGTAACAGTTGCTTCGGTTGATAAAGACGAAAATCCTCCAGATGGTGTGCATTATATATATTTCGAAGGAATTTACAATAATGAAGACCATGAAAAATTATTAAAAACATTGTTTGTAATGCATTCAGACATGAATCCTCTAACAGAACCTATTGTCTACGATTCACTTTGGTATGACAAGTGTAAAGGTAAAAAGCATAGAATTTTAGACCAAGGCTCAATTATACGGATGTCCAAAAAATCATAATTCATTTCACATCAGTCATTTTCAGGACAAAAGGATTCCAAGAACTTTTGCAGTATCCAGATGATTTTCATTTTGATGTGATAATTTATGATTTTACTGCTGGTGCCTGTTTACTCGGTTTTATGCACAAATTTAATTATCCGCCATTGGTATCAGTGACGGCCTATGGAAATCCCTCTATTTTGAATACATTTATCGGTGGTCATCAGTTCTATTCATATATTCCTCATAATTATTTAGTTTTCGATGGCGAAATGAATTTTTGGCAACGCATATACAACTTTGCTGTTCATTTGATCGAATATTAGTAAGATCTTAAATAGTCATTGTATATTTAATTTTTGAAAAATTCAGAACACAATTTCATTTATTCGAAGTTATCACAAAAAAACTTTCAACAAGAAGTTCGATGAGTTGTCTGTTGATACATTTGGATCAGACAAACTTTCTGCTGAAAAATTGGAAGAAAGAACATTGATTGCTCTGGTAAATACGAATCCTGCCTTTGATTATTTGGCTCCATTGCCAGAAAATGTTATTCCAGTTGGTGGCCTTCATATTCAGGAGACGAAAAAACTTCCTCAGGTTTGATGAATACGATTTATCTTTATGTTATGAATATTTTTTGTTAGTATAACGTGTATAATAGGATTTGGAGGACTTTATCGACGCATCAAAAAAGGGGACTATTTTGTTCTCGCTCGGAACGAACGTTCGTTCTTATCTGATGGATGGCATGAAACGTAAAATAATTTTGGATGCATTCGCGCAGCTACCTGACTACCATTTCATTTGGAAATTTGAAAAAAATATAACAGAATTTGGCCTGCCCAAAAACGTGATGGTACGACCGTGGCTGCCACAGTCAGACATTCTTGCGCATCCCAAAATGATGGCATTCTTTACCCATTCTGGACTGCTTAGTACTCAAGAATCTATATGGCGCGGAGTTCCTATAATTGGAATGCCATTTGCTTATGATCAGCACCGAGTGAGTCCATCTTCAATTCAAATTAATACGAAAAAATCGAACTAATCCGTTGTTATTTATCGACAGAATCTTAAAAAATCGATTGAATTGGGATTTGCTGAAAGAGTTGACTTTCATTCAATGAATACAGCTGAAATCAAAGAAAAATTAACAAAAATTTTGGAAAATCCCACATATAAAAAAAATGTAATGATACTGTCCAAACGATTCAAAGATCAAAAAGAGAAACCAATTGATCGAGCCGTTTGGTGGATAGAATGGGTGCTACGCAATCCAAATGCTGATTATATGAGATCGCCTGTTTTACGTCTCGGTTTAATAGTTGGTAACGCTTATGACTTAATTGCTTTCCTGACATTCATATTTATAATAATTATTTTTATGATCATGAAAATTATTTGGACATGCACTCGATTGCAAAAGAAAACAACAAAACAATTGAAAACTGAATAAAATCGATTATTATCGTAACAAAATTTCAAGATTTGTTTTTCGTGAGGCTCGATTAGTCACGTATCGCATGGAAATAAAATCTTTTTTCCTTTCTCCAGATCGACGAATTCTCTGGATAAACAAAACTGACCAAAAATTACGTTCAATTTGCAATGCTATTGGGACTCGTATTTCGATGCAATTACACATTACTTATCAGCTATCAAATTGCCCAAAATAGAAATAATTTTTTTTAGCTATCATTTTGGCTCATTTAGTTTTAAAAATTTTTATCAATTGTCGTTTTTAGCTATCAGTTGGCGAAAATAAATATCAAAAGGAATTGTGCCAAAAAGATTAATTGATAACAATGATTATAACCTCTTGAGATTTGAGGGTTTTGCAAGTAATGTATCAGAACTTTTTCTATGTATTACCTTTCCGCCATCCACAATGACGGAACAAGTATGTATTGGTTTTGGGTGTCGTCGTAATTCCATTAACTCTCTCCCAGTCTTCCATAAATCAATGCAAACTTTGTCATCGTTTAGAGAGAGTTCTCAGAATGATCGCTATTGATTTTCGAGGTATGAGACCTCATGGAATTTATGGCTTTTATTGTTTTTTATTTTTGGTTTTTATGGCTACTACAGTGTACCCTGTACCCTATGAAATTGTTTTTGAAATTTTTTTTTTCACCTCAATCGATTGGAAATTGCATAAAACGTGTAGAAAACCCATTTCCCAAGGGTCCCCCCTTGCATTTTTTCAAAAGCATCATTCAATTCAGAAACTATTAAAAGATCATGAAAACAGTGCGGAAAAGTATGTTTTAATCCTCAAAACCATTTATTTTTGTTTTTGCTTGATGTGAAACATTAAGTTATAAAATCGTTTTATATATATATATATATATATATACTTGTAGGAGCTCTAACTCGGCGTGGGAGTGGGTCTTATGCCTTGTAATATGG
>GL501490.1:0-24900 GCA_000149185.1 Mayetiola destructor | reverse complement strand
GGCAGTGTATTTTTTCATGTTATGTGTGAGCAATGATGGAATACAAAAGAGATATTTTTCAGTAAATGTCAATGCTAAATGCTAATATTGGTGACGCCATCTACTATAATTTGATGCACCAAATTTGTATGTACACATGGAGTCGAACGCGCCGAAATCATTTTCGTGTGTTTTTTCTCTTTCATTCGTGTTACACAATCAGATAGTTGCATATAAATAATGGTTATCGGCACTACCAATGGATTCATTGATATATACTGAATAAGATAACATTAGTGGTGTAGACTGTATTCTATCATTGTGTGTGAGCCTACAAAACTAGAGGAAATTACTAAAAATCCAAAAAAAAAACTGGAAAAAAATAAACAAAATTTGAGATTCGTTAAGAAAAAAGTTGAAAAAAATTTAAAGTATTCCGTTTTCTTTGCAAAATTTTATGGGATTTTTGGTGATTGCCCCTCTTACATACAGACTAGTGATAAGAAGGCCTTATCAACCGTTTACATTTAGATCGTGTTTTCATTCTGTAAGAATTCTGAGCTGTGAAGACTGAACTGAATCGTATGATTGAAACGTTATCAGATTTTGTATATTCTATAAAATAATGGTCTTGAAACAATTATTGGTGATAATCAGTTTAGTTTGTGCATACGGAAATGGGGCAAACATTTTGTTTATAAATATTTGTGCTTCTCCTAGCCATCATTTTTGGTAAATTAGTAATTAAGATTTTAGGAAAACAAAAATTTTCAAAAAATTAACTACAACTTTTGTAGGAGCCGCAGCATTATTTATGCTCTTGCGGAACGTGGTCACAATATAACTGTCATTTCACCAGACACTGAAAAATCGACTCCATCAGGTGTACATTATATGCAAATCGATGGCTTGTATGGTAACTCATATAAATCATTTGTCAAAAGTACACAAGAAAATCTAGTGAAAGTGAATCCACTTTTACAATTGCCATCGATAATAAAATTATTTGAAGTCTTTTGTCAAGGTAAAATTTACATCGAAATTATGGTGACAAGTCTTGTTAATTTTTCACTTTTCATTTATTTTTATTCCCGATTATAACATGTATGTTTAATTAGTAACGTTGGAATCTAGTGCAGTAAAATCATTACTCAACTACCCGATCGAATTTAAATTCGATTTGATTTTATACGATTACACAAATGGTCCCTGTTTATTGCCATTTCTTTATAAATTTGGTAATCCGCCGGTGGTCGGAATGACAGCCTATGGTAATCCATCTTATACAGTACCCGTTGCCGGTGGTCATCAATATTATTCATATGTTCCACACAATTTGATGATAACAGACGATAACATGACATTTTGGGAACGAATCTTTAATTTTGCAATACATATTGAGGAATATTAGTGAGTACAAATACCAGATGCATGTCTCGCCTGCACATATTATCCAAATTAACCATTTGTATCGTTATTGTTGGATAGTTTATATAAAATTTCATTGATTTCGGCCATCGACGCATTGGTTAAGCCATATTTTGGCTCTGACATTCCATCTACTGGTGAATTAGAACGGAAAATATCATTGGTTTTGGTGAACACAAATCCAGCAATAGATTATTCTGTTCCATTGCCGGAGAATGTAATCCCGGTGGGTGGTTTACATATTAATGATCCACAGTCACTACCAAAGGTATTAATTAAACTTGAGTTCATCGACCAATTCAAATAAAATTCACGCCACTTATTTATGTCAAACTAGGACATTGAAGAGTTCATGAATTCGTCCACAAATGGCGTAGTATTATTTTCCTTAGGCTCGAATCATCGCAGTGATTTAATGCCTATTGAAAAACAACAGATGTTCATTGAAGTTTTTCGTCAGTTGCCTGATTATCATTTTCTTTGGAAATTCGAGAGCAAAATTTCTCCAGCAATACTTCCCAAAAATGTACAAATTCATTCATGGTTACCTTTGTCTGATGCTTTGGCACATTCTAAAACAAAGCTGATCATCTTTCACGGTGGATTATTAACATCACAGGAAGCAATTTGGCGAGGTGTGCCCATGATTATAATGCCATTTGCATTTGATCAACATCAGGTACCATTTTTGTTTTTTCATTTTATTGTATATCGTTATTCGACTTTGTTTTGAACAATAAACAATGAAATAATTTACTTTCAGAATCTAATCAAAACCAGGCGACTGGGAATATCAGAGGGTCTAAATTATAGAAATTTATCATCTGAATATATTGAAATCACATTAGAAAAAGTGCTCACGAATATAACATATGGAGAAAATGCGATTAAAATGTCGAAAACATATCGAGATCAAAAAGAAAAACCACTGGATCGAGCAATCTGGTGGATTGATTGGGTTCTACGCAATCCAAATGCAGTTCATTTGAAATCGCCTGTAGTTGATTTGGGATTTTTTATCGGAAACTCGTTTGATATTTTAATATTCGTCATTATGGTTACGTTTGTTCTTTTGGTACTTTTCGCGATGATATTCTTTCATTTGATGAAGTTTATCATTTCACATAATAATTTAAGATCCACATCACAATCCAAAAATAAAAGAAAATTAAAATAATTTCCCGGCGAAATTGTTTCGTTCTGATCATTATTATGAAATCCCTCGCAACAATGAAAACCAAAATAAAATCGACTTACCAATGATTTGGAACGAAATTGATGATCGTTTGTGAATAATAATGTATTGATGACAAAATATTTATTATCCCAAACAAACTTAAAACCATTAGCTGATAGCGACCGAAATCACCACATTTTGAAAGCATTCGATCCGTATCCATTTTACTTGTAACTATTTATTCATATATACACTTTCTAGAGCTGCCACCAAAATCGATATTCCAAAATTAAGCTGTCACCTACCATAGTCGAATTCTGGTATTAATCGAAATAAATTCAAATTCGGTATTTCGTAAGCAAATTAGTTCTAAACTTTAGGTGTCAGGAGTCAAAAGTCTTTTTCACATTTGTTTCCATCGGCTTTCACTCAATCACTGCAACGTTTCAAATACAACTGGATTTTATTTGATTAAAATGCTTAAATAAGGCATTAAAATACCATGCAAGCGACAATTCCAAACGAAATTAAAACACATTAATTCAACATGTGTTTTTTACGTTATATTCATAGATGTTTGTGTTTGCTATATTCTGGCAGGAAAATAATAATCTTTAACCAAATCAGTTCTTGACTCAATTTTCATTTTTAAATAAAACAAACAAGTTATACAATTTCACGGATGCACTAAATTTTTTTTTATTTGACAACATTTCAAGAATTGCATTCACAGAACAACACTAGTTACAATCGGAACTAATATCAGTGACTGGTCGTCGGCTAATTATAGAAAAAGCCCTTCGCTCAACGAATTTTTAGCGTTCGTCATACGATTGCACAGCAAAATAATAAAAATAATTCAAAATAACAGAATAGGAACGATCAACGGTGATTTTGTGTAATTTTAATGTGCATCGTATAAATTTTATGAGGTTTGACTGAGTGAGTACGAATGGGCATTATTTCGTCATATGTTCTTTTCATCAAAATTTGGATTGAATTGAATTAAATCAGAACGTCTTATGTTTTCATTTAGCCTAATTCAAGTCACTTCGAGCTATAATTTCAAATTACAAATGTTTTGAATTTAGAATATGTCACACATGCTAATTTGTATCAGCCTTTTTATTTTGCATTCGAAAACGATAAAAAAAACGTTCCTAATGATATTATATCAATTGAAACTGTCAAAATATCATAATAAAAGATGATCCAGTAACCGTTTTTAGTCTGTTTTGATTGATATCTAACTAACTATAAGCTAAAATATATTTTATGTGTTACAAATTCAATCAAAGAGGAAACGAAAAATTGTTGTCATTGTTAATGTTTCGTGCATGTAATAAAAAAACCAAATTCAATCAAGTCATATTTTCAACGTCTGTTAGATGCTTTTTTATCGTTTGATTATTATATTCAATCGAATTAAGTATGATTATTATTTTGTTTGAAAAGTTATTATTTCCTGGATGTGAAAAATGATAAATATCGTGATTTGTTTGAATTGCCCATCCAAATGAAATTTTATCGGCTGAAATATGGTGATGAATGAATAAAAAAAAAAACAAATAAAGATAGTCTTTTGTTTATAGATTTTTGAATAGATAAATATTTTGAATTTTTATTTCGCTTTCATTTTTCTATTATAACAATTCAAATGCTTCACGAACGCTTTTAAAGCTGCTAATCAACAAGAGTTCAGAATCTTTTTTTTTTTGTTATTTTGAGAAAAAAAAATTATAGAAAAGGATCACATTGAAAATGAAACAAAACAAAACAAAGCTGGGCAAAATGTAACAGAAACAAGACTATTAACAGCAATTGATGTCAAAAATGGTGAATGCAAATTTTGCCTCGTTCTGGTTTCATTTCGCCATCTTAAAATTTTGGGTATTGGTAGCTTTTTCGAAGTGTTTAATGGTGATAGTAGGGTTGGTGTTCATAGGAATGGACTGGGGCTGCATGGACTGGAGCGGCCACTACTTTAGCAGCGTGTAATGGTTCACGGTGAACAACAGCGTTGAATCCATGGTGTGGATCAGCTATTAAAAAAATTGATCAACAATTAGTTAAACGTCAGAAGATTAACAAACAAAAAAAAATATCCCAAAAATTAAGAAGATGAAAAAATAAGTACCGGTATAATCAACTGTACGTTTATAACCATCAGCATCAATAAGCGAGTATGATCCTTGAACGACATCTCCTGAACGGGTTTCGTGTTGTGCTTTTGAATCACCAGTCAAACTATCTTGAACATCATAAGCAAATGAGTATTGTGGATTTGGATCGTAGTCTTCGTGTTCAACTTTAGCAACAACTGGAGCATGAGCATAATGGGCTGTAATATACAGAACGAATTATTTTTGTTTTGTTTTTGTTTTGTTCAATTAAAGATATTTTCCCACAAATTTCTCAAATGATTTCTCTTCCCAAATGCATCAATCAAAATGAATGCAAACAAATCCATGTGCACTTGGAATGAGCAAATCACTCAATTAAAATATTAACCTGGAGCAGCAGCATATGCAATTGGGGCAGATACATAAGCTGGACCATGGCCAACAACGCCAGCACGGGCAACGGCAATGAGAGCACAGAAAGCGAAGAACTACAATCGGAAAAATTAAAACAGAGTTCAAATGAAGAAAAAAACAAAACATTTACACATTTTTGAAATTTTTTAAAATCACACATTTTATCATTCTATATTTTCAATTCACAAAAACACTTCTCATTCAATACAAAAAAATATATAACCACAAAAACACACCTTGAATGCCATTTTTAATGTTTCAGCGAATAATTGGTGCGTTCGTAAATGAACTGTTATGCTTGTTGATTAAGCGAGTGAACTGTGCCAAATGGTAGATTCGGCATCGAATTTATACGAAAAAAAAATTTCCTTCCACCGCCATCGTACCAATTATTCACCATACAATATAATTGCGGTGCAAAATCATGCATTGATCAGGCATAACAATGTGAAGACAAAAAATACCAACAACAACAACAAAGAAAACCAACAACAAAAATAATATTGGAATGAACGCTTGCCGAACGGCAGACGGCAGACATCAGCAACTGCTCGCTATTCCCTCATGAGAAAAGACATATTATTTAGTTGAAGAGATGCCAGGCCCACCACCTTTGAGATCAGGTATCGGTTCAAACAACAACAACAACAAAATCATATTTTGAATAGCACAAAAAATCTGTCAAAATCCACCAAGAAAAACAGTATTTGCCAATTTAACCGTAACATGTGTGCGCTTCACCTTCGAATCTATATATTTTTTCAAAGTTTTAAAAGCGTCGTGTGCTTGCCGACGAAACTCCCTACTCAATTGATTATATTGGTATCAAATATCGATTAGTCATCCAATGATTCCAACGTGGTAAGCATGGTTTTGTGTGCTTTGGTAGAAATGTAAGTCGAATTACTGTTGCACACAATTGAATTATCAATAAAGCACAGAATTTTCTAAGAGTTATTGGTTTCTGGCACAGACGCTACATCTCTATCTTGATATCAAGGAAATAAATTGAAGAGTTTTCATTTTTCGTACACTTCAACAGATTCAATTTTTTTGGAATCTGATCTGTTTTTCAGACTTTCAGCTAATTACTGGATTCAATGAATTATTATTTTTTATGTTTTTTTTTTTGGATTCGGGCAAGATACTAAATCATTCATTCATTCCCAATATCAGGCAAAATACTTCCATGCAATCTCTTACCAATATTTGGAAGAGAATTTCGTTTTTGGCTTCATTTGATACAAACTTACATTATAGTAATGCAATTGAACGTTTTCGTGTCACGATCGATGTCAGTATGTAATTAATATATCGTTGATGATCATAAATCAATTGGTTCGATACATTGTTGCCATTCAGCGACTTGCTGTGGCAAGGCATGAGTCTGTTGGCAGCGAAATGTGAGTATCGTTGCGTTGCTTAAAAGCATTTGGTATTCATTCGGGTTTGGAGAGACTTAATGTCAATAGTAATGTTTCATTACAATAACAATTACAATATTAATATGTAACAATATCATCGATCATTTTGATATTTTGTTGTTGAGCGGAATTTCATTGTGAGATTCTGTGCATTAGCTTGCATTTTAGGCTGCATTTCAGTCTGCATTTTAGTATAGTAAATGGACATGTCAATCGTTATTATCGTTCTGAAGGATGATTGAAAAATAATTCAAAATAGCCAACTCTCTTTTTTTTCTTTTTTTGGATTGTTACATAAAAATTAAGCAACAATTCAACAACAATTTCGTTAAAAGTGTTTTGTTGTGTCTCTTTTCTCTTCATCGCATTATTATCGAGTGGTTTCGATTTATCATTTGTCTTGAGAAATATCGAAAATAATTTACATACGAGTTCTTTAATAAAGAATATGTGGCCAAATGTGGACCACCTTTATTCGGAATAATCATTCATGGCATGAAAAAGGAATGAAAAAAACCAGCCAATCACATTTTTCAATTTTGATTGATAAGTAACAAATCGCTGACCATGAACCGATTTCGCTCATCCAACACTATTGTTGCCGAACATGCGCAAAACCATAAGATGTTGTCAAAATTTCATAACGCATGCGATTTCAGTTTGATCATGATTTGGTACCACATGCTGACATCAAGCGTTCAGCTAAAATTAAATACAATCTTCAGGATGCAAAACTACGCACAATAGGTGAGACTAGAAGAAGTTCATTGAAATCCAACTGTATTTTCCACTGACCACAAGCAAATAATAATTTTGCGTCCAATCAAATTGACAAACATTTTAATCATTCAATTGATGAACATTTTCAATGCGATGGCCCATGGCCGCTGACTTTTGGATATGTTAATATCCATAAACTGATGCAAACCAAAATCAATCAATCATATACACATTTGGTGCGGAATTTTTATCTGCGTTTTAGAAACTATCATATAATAATATTTATTCGATGTCAAATTCTTTGGTTTATTTTTTTTTTGTCTTTGTTACATGCAAAGAAGGATTGATATGCAATTTATCTTGTGATCGTCTTATATAATCGCCCGTATGTTTAATGTCTAATAGCATTGACACTAATTTAAGTTTCAGTTAAAATATTTCCTTGAATTGCGTACTTGGTCAGCTTCCTGGATGGATCTATTCTCTGAGTCAACTCTATCGGCCCATTTCGAATTAAACAATTATATATTTGGAATATGCAATAATAATAATAATAATAATTATTATGATTTATTATCGCATTGAGTGATTTGGTTTAGATTTCACATTCCATAAACAAATAGGCAACAATCAAAATGCTCACCGAATGCCAATTGAACCCGTTGACCTATTACTTAATCCATGTGTTGGTTTATTTCGCATGAATCAAAGCATTGATTCACCAATATTATTATTTCCAAATCTGATTGTATCGTTTATTCGGTCATTTTTTTTTTTATTTTTTATTCAATTCTTGAATGGCTTTGACTATCAGCTAACCTTCGTAATTGGTTGAAATGAAATTCATTCGATTGTGAATATCGTGAAGCTAATGCATTGTACAATGTGCTTGTTTTTTTTACCAAACACCTGAATATGACATTAAACACGCCAATTGTATTCTGCATTCAATAAATTATTTGAATCGATTTGAATATATAAAGAAAGAGAGTTGATTTTGCTCCGTGAGATGATTGCAGGTATTTTATATTTTAATCCCACGGAATGTAACGAACCGTCATGCATATCCATAGTACTATGTATATACACGTGTATATCATAGCCGGTTATTATAATAGCACATATATACCTCTATTAAATATTTAGATTGTTTCGATGATATTGACTAAACGTTTGGTGCAACCATAGTTTTTGAGTGGCAAAGTTCATGGCAATTACCGGCTCATAACTATTATTATGTTGTTCTTACGTTAGCGCATTAGTTCAACGATCGATTACTGGTTATAAGATCAATGTAGTAACTTTCAACAAATTTAGCTCATCACAAATGATTTTATCGTAATGAAAAACAACCCACAAACCACAATAGATATTGTATGCAATCATGATACATTAGTTCAATAGCTTTGAACTATAAAAATGCGGATCCCATGCTGAGTTATTCAAAATAAATGAAGAAAAAGAAGACAAAACAAAAAAACAAAAGAAAAACAAATAAACCAAATGAAGATTCCTCAAGTCGAATATATTTATAAATTAAAAACAAGTTTCTCTGATCGTCGCATCTTTTCGATTACATAAATATTAAATATTATGTTCAAGGGATCTGTTAAAATAGGCTTGAATGTTTAATGCATGTTTCGGCACATACGGCTGATCATTCATCTTATTTTTCAGATAGTCTTACAAAAATAAAAAAAACAGTTCCCACGGCACTGTTTGCGCTGGTGCGACTGAGTTTTTCAAATTTGTTCTCTGAAAATAAAAAGAAAAAAAAAACAAAATATCATTGACATGACCAATGCGAGCAGACGCATTGAATTGGTTAATTTGCATCCAATGAATCTCATTCAGTAAATAAATGACCTTTGAAAACAAACGAAAGCAGACTCTATCGACCGTTACGAATTCATGCTCTCTTTTACTCTGAATGCGTTGCGACTCAAATCATAATAAGTTAATTGAGCGGCTGTAGCGCAAAGCGCAAGGTCAGTGGAACGAGTTAAGTGAAATGGAAAGCATTTCGTATTAAATTCATCGAGCAAACGATAAATGAATGCGAAAAATATTAAAATAAAAAATTCAGTTGAGATTGAGATACTTTCAAGACGTAAACATATATTGAATATCGAACGATGACATAATTATATCGTAATTCGATCCCATTTATTTGCATTGTGATAGAGAGCGACTTAAAAACCAGATATCTCCATCTGAATACTGGACACATCAATCAATTTAACTGTAACAGGCGAAAAGTGAAAAAAAATTCCAACAATTGTGTATTTGTGTCAACATTTCCTAACACATGATCCACATTTTTCGATCGTCAATTTTTTCTTCAATTCAATTCAGAGATCTTGGAAACAAATTAAACCATTCATTTAAAGATTTTATTAATCAGTTACAAGTCATACTCCAGCCGGATTGAATATTTATTTTTTTTTCAGAAAAACAATATGTCTAATTCAAAAGTCACTTCAAATTTATAGAGTCGTCAAGTGAACTGAAGATCGGATCGAATTGGAACAAAGTTATTATTTAATTTTTTCCGTTTTGTATGCTCTGTAACAATGACCATAATTATGCGGTATTTGAATAAATGCTGAAATATTGCTTAAACTTTGGCGCCCAATGAATCAATCATATTCTTGCGATGAAAAAAATGAACAAAATTCTACAAAAAATAATAATCCAATTATTATCCATTAACTTAATCGCATTGGAAATTAATTAAAATGAAGATTTATCATGCGCGTTTTAAGTTTGTTTGGATTTTTTTTGTTATACTTTCATGTGTTCTACATAGTGACAGATCAAAACTGATGACATCAGAATCATATGAATCCATTTGAATCCATTGTGATATGTTAGCCGTTGTTTTTTTTTCTCGTTGATTGCCGGTGATCACCGCTCAAACCCACATTCAATCATGTTGTCTTAATGTTAGGTGTATGTGCACATAAAGACCAGTCAACTACGTAGAGTTTGATGACACATCTAGACAAATTTATGACACCCGGTAAATCCATTCATATTTCATCAGCCACAAAAAAGCGAACCGAATTTTTTTTTTCTCGTTAAATCACTTAAGCAGATGACCGTTGCGTGTTACGTAAGTATAATGAATAATGAGTTCACGATCACCACGATCATTCTTATGTTTGACGGAACATTCAAACTATGAACACATTTTTGTGGTATTTCTCTCATTCAGAATAAACTTATCAAAATAAATAATCGAAAAAGAAGCAGCATTCAGTATTTTGTTCTATTTTTTTTTTTTTTTTGACCATTATCGTGGTTTATTTGCTGTTTGGAAGGCTTGCATAATAGTGAAGTTTTACCTCGGCAAGGTCGCTAAAGCGTGAATAGTAGTGTGATAATTAATTAATTGAAAGCAATTCAGTTCTCGGATAAACCTTCAGTCAGCGAAATAATAAATAAAAAAGCATTATCAATTTACCGTTTCATTCGTTGCCCCGGATCTGTGGCTATGACGATTATGTAAAAAAAAAATAAAAAAATAATTGTTACCGATTCGTTTATTTTATTTTACTTTTTATTTATTTTGCAGCTCGCACCACATTTTGCATTTCACATTTTGAAGGTTGAATTCATTTGTCCATTGTGCATTAAGGAATTTTTGGTATTTTCGAAAGTGCCTGGTGTGAAACGAAAGAGAACCTTTTCAACATTTAATTTAATTATTCTGGCAAATTTATTTTTTTTTTTCCTTCATTTTCATGAGTTGAGCAAGTATTCCGAAATATATCGATCACTCTCTAACTATCCTCTGTTTTCAGATAGAATGGAAAAGAACGCTTACACATGAAGCTGTTTGCCTAATTATACGTTAACATAATGTCCTGTACGTGTTCCTTGTTCTATGGTTGTAACAGAAAGATGGCGATGTCTTTGATCCAGGATTTATAGCCATATCAATTTATATTTCAAAAGTAATATAAAATTTAAAAATCATTCATCAATCTAAATGGACGAATAGCCAGTAAATAATCAAACAAGGGCTCATTCATTTTAATAATGATTGAATTTGATCATATCATCAAATCTTTCGTTGGGTTATCCAAATAGGGTGACACTTCATGCAAACAGATGTTTCATAATCAATTTTGAATTGATTCACAGAAAAATTGTAGAAAATATGATAATCATTAAGCATTAAGCATGCAAATGTTGGACCATTGCATTGTTATTATTCTGGTATCGTTTTTTCTATTTTTTTTTTCTTTCTTTTATTTATTTCTCTATTTCATGTATTTCTTTTAAATTTTTTTTTTTGGATTCATATTGCGGAGCCATTGAGTCACACCACTATTGATTTCTGTTCGATTTCAATTTTCAATGGAAAGAAGCAACCCAAAACTAAAACCAACCGGTAGATGATTTTGAATTTTGAATCAATAACATCATTTATAGTAAGTTTAACGTTTTTTTTTTCCCACTAACTCCAACCCAATTATCCAATTCATCAAAAGGTCATGCGATGAAGTATTCAAAAAATTGTTTTGTTCCAAGACAAAGAGCATGCCTACTAATATTCAGGTAGTCATTTTGCGTGTGACCATAAACCATAAGCCAATGTCTAAATATTTTTTTTTTTATTACTATTTCAACTTCATCCGTATGATCGATGACATGCGATTATGAAAACGAATAATTTTGCACAATTTCGTATGATTGCATTCATGTCAACACTCAACACTCAATGAATGACACACAGTTGATGCAATGAATTATTTATTCAAATGTCATGAAAAAAAACAACATCGGATCATTTTATTTCCACTTTAAATACCAGACAAAATAGTTGAATAAAAGAAATCGTTTTTAAGACGCAAATCATCAATAAGTCAGTGATTAAAATTAATCACACTGTTCAAATTTGGATCAATGATATTGTGGTCAAGTTTATCATTTGGTTTCATAGTTGTGCATTGAGAGTATGTTGATCATCGCAGAGCATAGTGCATGACTGTGATTTGTCGATTGGAGCTCTGCAGTCAGATGTAGATGATTATATTGAGTAGGACATCAGAATAGGACATCAGTTGATGTACCGAATTTAATGGCCTCATTCAATAATTATATCCATTTTTATGCACATTTTTTCAGATATAAAATTAATTAAAGAATATTATCACAATATGAACTGTGAACATTGAGCATGAATTGTCAATAATAAAAAAACATTGGAGATTGTGTTAAAATGCCGCTAAAAATATGCTTGTCTTTGTTTGTAATATTGTATGTGTGTGCGCAGCTCTTCTTCTTCTTCTTCTATTAGACACCACGCCATCTACTACAGAAATATGTATATGAGTACTTTTAACGTTTGCCAGAGAGTATACAATTTATTGGAAAGTCTCCAGCGCGAACGTTATTGTATTTTGACGGAATTTCGAATTATACAAGAATTCATGGAGCTAAAATGAAATTGTGGAAATGTTAGAGGCGAAACGAATGAAAATCCAAAGTGTAAATATTTTTTTCATAAATGAAAAAGCAGAAATAATTGTGAAATTTTTAAATTGCCGGTTAACAAATGGAAACCACAATTGGAAAAAAAAACAACAAATATGAGTAGCAGATTAAATCTAGTACAATTATTTAGTTCCTTTCAAGCGTCGCAGCCATATTGAATTTGACTGTACGGGTCATTCTCTTTAATTTAACAAGCGAGAAACAGTGTGAGATCGATGCCGCTTTTTATTCATTTTGCCGATTTTATTCGAATAAATGTTAGAAAAAATTATTGAAAATTAGTGGAATTTTATTGGAAAAAAAAGAGCGTAACTTCGATATTATCATTTGTATAGTCATTGAAAGGAGATATTTTGACGGCAAAAATACGCAAAAAGAAAAGAAATTAATTGGCATTTCCAAAGCGCATCGGTAACTCTCATCTTCTGTGCCTAATACACACAGACAAGATAAAATTTCGGAATTTACACATTTTGCGTTTCAAGCAAATTTCGTTATTTACATTTTACAAATATATATAATTCGAATGCCGGTGAATTGTTATTAATGCAAGCGGATGATTTTTAATTCGAATCGAAATTGAATGAACAAAAAGGAAAAAAAGCGAAAACTTTCCGCCGAAAAATATAGAAAAAAGAAATAACATCATTTGTGCATGTATTCAAACACGTAAAAAAGACAACGACGAAAAATAATACTAAAGGGGGAGATCAGAAGAAGAAGAAGAAGAAGAAGAAGCAACAGAAAATACAACAACAGCAATAACGATTTCAACATGGATAACGAAAATGGTACAACAGCAGTTGTAGGAAAACAAGGTATTTTTATTTCCAATTTTATTAATTTTATTTCATTTTTTCATTAAAACCAATTTTTTATTTTTTATTGAAATTTATAAATGGCATTGTGAGTGAGAAATAGAATCAATTTAAAATAATCGAAAATTTGAGAAGAATCGATGGCTTGTTTATTTGTGTGACGTAGTATGTTGAGTGTGGTCGTTCAGCCGACAATGTGTGATACGTTTTTTTCTTTTTTTTATTGTCATTTACTTTCATTCTTGCAAACAGACAATGAAATTGTTGTTGTTTTCTTATTTTACACACGGGTGCTTTGTTCAAACAGGGCCAAAAGCATTTTTCATGTTAATTGCGATTTCGGAACATCCAGTTATATGTTATATGTATATCGCTAGGTCAATTTAATCGTTCAAATTTATGAATTCTAATATTAATTTGTTCGTATTGGATTTTATGTCATGAAAAAGGTTACAGATGTGAGATTGTATTGCGCGCCTTTTTTCAAAGGCATCATGGCATCTTCAATGTTCACTTTAAATTTTTTTTTTATATTTTGCGAATTTTATTTTAAATCGTTTTCGGTTTTCTTTTTTCTTCTCTCTCTCTCTCTCTCTCTCTTTTTCCATTCATTACAGTCAGCGAAACGAAGAAAGTTGAAAATGTAGCAACAAAATCAGTCGATGCCATAGATTCGGTCTCCATTGAACCAGCCAAAAGTGTTGATGTTAAGAGCACCAAAGGTTCTATAAATTCAGACGAAACATTGAAAGCAAATAATAGCACAGATTCGGTAAACAAAACGACAACCACAGTCACAGTGCATGTGACACAAACAAAAGTAACAATTGACGATGCAAATACAAAAAAAGGCGTTGACAAAATTGTATCGTCGATGGTAAATGTTACCGACGTAGCCATTAATGCGGCTGAAAAATGTGAAAAAAGTTTGGAACAATCGGCTAAAAATTCAATTCCAACTAAATCCGAAAATGATGTGGATATGCCAGAAGTAAATGATGACATTGAAATGAAAGATATTTCTTCGGTCGAAGAGCCACAAACTACGAATAATGTAAATGAAATTGAAACAAAAACAGCTGAAGCCGATTCGGTAAATGATAATAATGAGGCCGAACAGAAAATTGACGATGTTGAAAAGAATATCAGCAATTTGTTCAATGGTGATGACAATGTTGTATCAACAAATTCTCAATCATCGATAGTTGAACCAAAGGCTGGCACAACATCCGGCAAACCATTGAAAAATGGTTCGAATGGCAGCAGTAAAGAAACGCTTTCGGATGATGTTATTAAAGATAACAATGATCTTGTCTCAATTTTAGCAGGAAATGATAAATCTGACGACAAAAATGATGAAACTCAAGCGATAAGTAGCAGCCAAAAGGATTTGCCTACAGCACCAGAATCGACCAGCTCTAAAAATACGAACGCAACAAATGAACAACCGAAAACTATCGAAAATAAAAATTTGAAAAATGTCAAGACACCAAGCAGCTCAACAACACCAACAACAACCGCTACGGTTTATAATAGCACGCCGATTAATCAAAAACAATTCGAAATCTCAGCGGAAAATGTGAGCAACATATCTGAATCGGCTATCGATACCGAACACATATTGGGCGATAAATCAACACGCCAAGAAATCATCTCATCCCATTCAAGCACGATAAACGAAAAGTCTTCTGATTTGTCATCATCATCACCGGCCGTCACAGGTACAAAATTCTTTGGGCAGACATATTTTTGAATTGTTCTTTTTTTTTATTCGGAATGTTTATGATTTTTCGTTCACACAGAATCGGAACAAACATCATCGGATAATCTGGCCCGATTTGCAAAAGCTGTTCGAACATTGAATGGACCATCAGACGAAACAGATACATCAAGCGGAAAAGTTGAGCCAATGTCGAACAAAAAAGGAATCGTATCCACAGTTGGATCGAAGGCAACAGCAACGCCAATCGTATCAACCACATCCGAAAATTATGTGTACGATGTGAATTTTTGTTATGACAGCAAAGAATTGGTTTATTTCAGCGTTGAACGAATCGAACCGAACAAAACAAACACAATTTCAGATAATTCATCGATCGGAAGCGTAAACAGTGTACAAGAAACATTTGCATTACCAGCACGCTGTGCAGCTGTTACCTCAACCAATTCAACATTATCATCATCATCATCGTCCGAATTGGGAACGGCAAACGTAGCCAGCAGCAACACAGACAAATCCAAACATGAAGTGAAAGGAACATTGGCTCTATGCGAATTAGTAATTGATCATTTCACAAAAATGTCCAAAATGTTGAAAGGTCCCGATGATGATGATGATGATGATGATGAAGATGTCCCATTGAAAAGTACGGAAACGACACCAGTGACAACCGGTGGTCGTCGTCGAAATGTCAACGCAACGCCAACAACACCATCGATTCAAGCAAGTGGCACGAAAAGAAAACGTGGCGCCCCACAAGCATCACCAATTGAAAATGATTCAGACGATCAACCGAAATCGGCTAAAAAAGTTAAAAAATCGACCGAACCATCAACACCGACCGCATCCAATTATCCGGAAAAAGCCGTATTGGCTCGATGGGTTGACAAAAAATTTTATGCCGGTCGTGTCATTGATCAAAAACCAAACAACAAATTTGTCGTTCTATTTGAGGATGGCGCAAAAAAAGTTTTGCCCGAAGAGCACATTGTTTTCGGTGATCAAAACATTTTGCCCCTGTTGAATGAAAGTGTTCATGCTTTGGTCAAAGAGGATACATATGAGCCGGGCATTGTTCAAACTGTCGAAACAAAAGATGATGGAATTTATTATTCGGTTTTGTGTGAATCGATAACGGTTAACGTAACCGCATCGGACATTTATTTGGAAGACGATCAAGCCAAAGCAATTTTGTCAAAACATGCATCGAATAATCCAGAGCCAGGTTTTTCGGGTGGAATTAATACACGCAAAGATCGACGACAAAAGAGGTACTCATAAGCTGTTTATTTCGTTTATTATTATTATTATTGTTGTGTAGCTTTATTTTTAGACACATTTTCATTTGCGCGCAACTTAAATCATATTCAATAGACACTTACAAAAACCTGGAAAACATACAAGAACAAAGTCAAATATTTTCCATCCATCATGTTTTCGATACGAATTACCAAAAACCACTTCAAAACACATTTCTGATTCGAAATTAAACACAGACACAATATCTTGTCGACGATCAAATTGAAAGTCAATTTAGATTTTATATTCTCTAAATTAAACTTCATCGATCCATAGATTGGATGGGTGTTCGGTGTCTCTGCCGCAAATAGATTAGATGTCAAATGTCAAATGAATTTCATCGGTTGCAAATGTTAGAATTCTCTTTTTGAATGGAGTATACATGATAATAATCGGATGCGCAACGCATTAATGTGTGTTTTGTTTTTTTTTTGTTTGTTTTTTTTTCTCTTCAAATGATTTTCAAAGATTTTTTTTTTTGGAAGTTCCATTTTGGGAACTTTAAACGCACACCACATATATTACATGACGTATATTAATATTTTCAGAAACGCGATCGCAGGAGCTGAATAGAACCTCTTTCAAGCAGAAATTCAAACTGAAAATTGCATCCATTCAGTGTCTATGTCTTTATGAATGATTGATGATTATAGCATGGGGAACGATATAAATTTTAATTATAAAATTAATGATGATGAAAAAAAAAAAAATTATTAATAATGATGATGAAATGATGCAAATATCGAAACATGATATTGAATTATTGAATAGAAATTAGTTAAATATTTGGATAAATTGAGATTTATTGTGGAAATATTGAGATGTAATTTTCATTCGATTTGTTTTTCTTAACTTTATTATGAGAGGAAATTTCGCTAATTGTATACCATTTCTTCTTCTAATGAAAGATAAGCTTCAAACGAATTGAACGAATTTATCGAATGAAATTGCATTTTTTGCCATAATAATAATTTAAAATGATATGATTCCAATGGATTTTTTTTTTCAACGAATATTATTTCCATCTTTCTTCCCTTTTCTTTTCTTTTTTTTTTTGTAACTCACGAAAGAGATTGAATTGAATGTGTAGAAATTGTTCATTATCATTTTTGAAAAGAAAAACTTCAAATTTTGCGATTGATTTGCCCCTTGCGCGCCCACATCTATGTAAGCAACATTATTCAAAAACGAATACTTTAATTAAGCTTAGAAGACACACAGTATCAATCATTCATTGATCATTGGAATACACAATTTTTTTTTTTGTCTATCAATTTATTGAATATTGAATATAAAATAATAAACATCCATATATTATGATAATAAATGAAAAATGAAACAAAACGCCACATGCCTCATAATAACTAGTATGTAATGTGTAGTACGACTGTGTTTGGGAAATGGAAAATGGAAAACGGAAAATTACTGTCCATCGATTTGATTTGATTTGTGTTTATAATTTGTCGTCACATCGGAACAGGAACATTTGTCGCGTGCCCAAATTTTAATTTGAATCGAACAATGAACAATATTGCTAAGACGCTCTTCCGTTATGATGCACTTCTTGATGTTGTTTTTTTTTCTCTTCTTCTCTTTTTTTTATCTTTTTGTATGTGGGTGTCTGATGTTGATGAATGTGTGTTCGATACATTCGTTTAGAGCGGAAAATAATCGTCCATCGCAATGGTTTTCTGAAAGCGATGTGAGTGATATTGTTGAATCGGATTCTCGGCCAGCCAGTCCAGTTACCATTTTAGAAGCGGTTGATGGAGTTCAACCCGAACTTCAGCATACTCAAAAAGAATCTGAACTTGTCAGTAAGTCGTCAAAATCAATTCATTTCTCGATTTTCTAACGCATTTTTTGTTTTGTTTTGTTTTTATTATTTATTTTATTTTTTTTTTAAATTTCACTTTCCAAATTGATTTATTTTATTTTTTCTCTCAAGACTTTGACAATTATGTGTCTAAAATTCAAGATCTGATTACTGACGAAAATGTTTTATTTCTCTCTCTTCTTCCTTCTATCTTTGACACATTTCAAACATCGATAATATTGATTTTTGTTTGTATTGTTGGACTGGTGGCATTTATTTAGGGATTTGTTATTTAATGGAGAGATATGGGGATAATTTTAAAACAGTAAATCTTGACAATGTTCTTGGTCCGATTATTACGACGAATATATTAAAAAACAAATGCTTTCTCCTGACATGTACAATACCTATCAAATCTGTTCCAAATGGAACGCCTGGTGAACGGCAAGTATGTATAAATAATAATAATAAATAATTAATCGATTTATTTTTTCCCCCCCATTCATTGACAAAAACTCATTCCGGACACATTGTTTGCCTTTTAAAAATTAGCATGTTAAGAGCAATGGTTATGATTTCGGCAATCGAAATATGACCTTTTCGGAAGTTCCATTTTTCAAAGACTATTTGAAACAACAAATTGAAGCGGCCGGCGGTACTGTATACAATAATTTTGAAAATGTTCCGGCAAATAAATATCGAAATTGCTTTTTACTAGCACCATTTCCATGTATAACTGCAAAATATGTTCAATGTTTGGCCGCAAATATTTCGGTAAGTCATTATTACAATGATAATTAACCATTTAAAGTGTGCATTTATTTCAACAAGTCAAAAAAAAAAAGAAAAAATAAAATCATTATTTTCATCTAAATATTTTGAAGGCGGTTTCGCATGAATGGATTGTTGAATGTTGCCAGCGTAGAAAATTAGTTAGTAAAGATGAATATTTACTTCCATCCGGTTGGTCAATTATCGATAACACATACAAAGCATGGTCAACGGGCCGTGGACGAGATCAACGTAAAAATACGTTCAACAAAACTACAATAATATTGACAAGCCAACAAAATGAATTCGTTCTATTTTGGAGCCGAGTATGTAAATCAGCCGGTGCAAAAATTCGTCTCGTTAAATCGACAGCCGATTTGACGGCCACAACAAAAGGATATATTTTATTAGATGATGAATTTCCACCCGAATACCAAAGTCGAGCCGAACGTTTTCGCATACCTATTGTATCGACTGTTTGGGTGGTTCAGTCACTTATATCGGGTAAAGTCTGTGATCCAAATGGAAATCCAAAACTAACACAACTCTATGAAGACGATTACTTTTGAGCATATTTTTATTTTATACGATAAAAGAATGAACACACCGATGCTGCACGATAAACGCGAAAACGAACACAAACTTAAAAACTTGAAATCATTGACATAAAATATGTATGACAAATTTGATCGAATAGAAGAAAAAAAAACCAAATGTACAAAGTGTTAAAATTAATTTGTTAAAAAAGCAAAAATTGATTGGTTTATCTTTATCGTTTCTTGTTGATTTTATGCCATATTTTGGAATCGTTCAAATGAAATTATTTCTACGTAAAATTGTAAAATAATTATATTTAAATGAAGTATCAAAAATAGAATGCACCAATCTTAGAATGAATCAACAAAAATGCTATTTCTCATAAGACATGTGAATAAAATGAATAATTTTAATTTGAAATAGTGAAAGAATAAAAATCGATATGTATTTAATAATATATAATTCGTGAAAAGTGTATCGATGTCGAATTTTAACTAGAACAGGGAAACTTTCGAATAAAATATAATTTTGAATTTTTGAAAGAAAAAAGAAATTCAATGGAAAAAATGATTTCTTCATTTGTTGAACAATAAAAACAACCAAAAAAAAAAATAAAAGGTTCTTTTTTTTCAAAAATGACTTTTTTTTTATTTCAAATTGCACCTATTCGGTATTTCTGTAACATTCAAATTATTTTAGCAATATTTTTTTTTTTTTAGTTAAAAACTAAAAACATATGCACACATGATGGAGTAGGAAAGTGAACAGAGTTCTAACTATTCAAATGGAATAATCTATGTAACACATTTTTCTCGATTGAACGAAAAAACGAAAATTTCATAAATTTTTGGTCTTTGAAAATTACTTACTTACTGAACAATGAACATTGAACTAATCACTATTGCTTACTAATATTTAATCTATGTATTTGTTTTGTTCTGTTTCATCAGCCGTTAAAAATTTTGTTTCTATCACCATGAATACTTGCAATCAAAATCGAATATTTTCGATTCAACGATCATACAAAATCGTTGATTCGAATACGAAACACAATTTAATGATTATTATTATTGTTATTATTATAATTGTCTTATACAGACGAGAACAGATTCATTTTGCTAAAATTGGACGGTTTCTTAGTGTCTAAGAGTTTCGTTCAATTTTCAATATTGTAATGACATTTGGTTGTGATGTAAAATGTTTATCGTTTATTCAATTTAAACCATAATGTGAATATTGTGAGCAAATGCATTATGAGAATGACACCACTCATAAGATAAATATTATAATCTGTATCGATCCCATCCGTTATACTGACTTCTTTCAAAAATATTTTCGGCTTACGAAAATGGCAATAATTCATGTTTGTTCCTGGTGGACACCATAAATCCGATCGATTCATACCATACACTGTATCGATAACACCATGAAAACCAGCACGAAAATAACTAATATGCCACATCCATTTGAACATTGGTGTGATATCAACGTAACGCGTACAAAATCCAAACACCGAAAATAAAACGGCCAAAATTGGACCGATGAAAACCGCAATCTACAAAAGGTAATATGAGTTTCGAATGAAGTGTTTTTTTGTTTCGTTTTTTTTTCTCTTTCATTTGTGTGTGTATGTGTAAGTATTATTATGTGTTCAAAGTCAAAGGTTTAGTTACCTTAATTGGCATTGTTGATCCGACAAAGAAGCCCCATGATTGTGCCGATATTGTGGCCAGCAAACACATCACAGTAAAATAAAAAAATCTACGATTTTCAATATAGTTTCCAGTGAGAAAATAGCTGCCAAACACATAAAACAAAGTACAAAGCAACTGCAATTAAAAAAAAAAACAAAAACAAAACAAAAATAATTTCTGATTGAGATTAAGAACAAATACAATTCCAAAGAATAAAATTCCCACCTGAAATGGTATTTCGAATGAAATGATCGATAAATAATATGGTATTAAATTATACCAACGATTAAAGTGTTCACGTCTTAGTGTTTCCATTTCAAGAGGAACTGGAAATCGTTTAAGAATTCTGTCATTATAAAGAAACCAAAAAATATCCATTTATGTTGTTCCTAAATATAACTCACATGATAATACCACAGACATCTTTCCCGTATAAACGATCAACAATATAGATCCATAAAGGTAAACATAATTTCCGAATGTATGCGTTGCATCATTACCCACGTTATGATATAGATATCCAAAAATTGGTGCAATAAATAGATGCGCAAAAATCCGGGCATAAATCAGAAACTAATGATTGAGACAAAACACTTTTTTTTTGGTAAAAGTCCAGCCATTTCGAATACAAAACATAATATATTCTTTTTTTTTTTTAATTATTTACCGCATTACGACTGCTTGCCTTGAAGTTCCTATCGAAAAGTACAATGAACTGCATCAGAATTGAAGCACCTTCATTACATTTGGCCATCCGAAATTTTTTTGTATCGTTCTTGATCGAACGGGCTACTTTATATTTGGAATCTTGTGTGCTGGTGATATTGTTGTTTTCTGTATCGAATTTGTATACGGTCAGCTTATCATTGACAAAGTCTTTTTTGTTGTCTGCAAAAATGATAACGACAATCGTATGTATATGAGTATTGGTAGAAAAAAAAAAAGAAAATCGCATATTAAATCGCAAAAAATGAACCGACCAGCCCGAATGCAATTAGCATTTGTTATATTATTCATATAATATTTATCACGTTCTTCATACATTTTTTTCGTTGCTGTTGCCATTAACTTTGTCATATCCATGTCATATTCACCTACAGCTATCTCGATCACTGGTGAAAAATAAATTCATATTTAAAAAAATATATATATAAATATAATGCATTCGATTCAAGTACATAAATCAATATAAACTCACGAAAATCAGCTGGATTGTGGTAGCTGGGACATTCTAAACCATGATCACTCATAAATGGAACCAGTTCTTTGACGGGACCTTGATAAATGCAATTGCCTTGCGTCACTGCATACAATTTGTCGAATAATTCAAAAACTAATGCACTTGGCTGATGGATTGTGCAAACAATCGTACGACCTTCTTGGGCTAGCCGCTTTAGCAACGATATACAGCTTGTGCATGACGATGAATCCAGTCCACTGTTATTATTCAAACGGTAATAATATATTCGATGCGCCGAATCGGGGGTAAAAGAAAATTAAAATTTAATAAATTATTTTTTTTCCTCGAAAATTTGAAAAATTAATTTGAGTTTGTTAATGGTTGAATGCCAATCAACTGTTTTTACTTCTTGACCGAATTATTACTTTAATTTGACGGCTTTTAACTCATTATAAAGTTTGTCAATCAACGAATGTTCAAAGATTTGAATGTTAAACGCGCAACCGTCTCCATCAAATTAACTTTAAATCTTTATAGCGATTATTTTCAAGCGATTTTTTCCTCTTGGCATTTGAGTAGTGAACGCTGGCCCCAAAAGTATTTGTATTAAGAATATTTCGAATTAAAGAATTTGACCATTTGATTTTCATTAAACGGTCATAGAATCGTTGAAATTGAAATTTTCGTGTCATGGCAATCATCTTGCACCTTGGTTGTGTCAAAGCAATGACTCTTCGATGTAATTTTTTTTTGTTTTTTTTTTTTGCTTTGCATTTTGCTGACTTAACGTTTGCTCGTGTTATTGGCGTTCAATGTGCCTGTTTCGTAAAACGGGTCCTGATTTTATTTATTTTTTTTTTTTTCAAATTAATTTATTTCTATTTTCTAGAATCTATAATAGCTTTTGTGTGGCAAAACTTGTTTTCATTTTCGTTTCAGTTCGGTTCATTCTCGTTGGAGTTTCTTCTCTTCTTCTTCTTCTGCATTGGAATATTTTCTTGTTCGCTGACTGCATTGAAACGATGAAAAAAATAATGGATGTAATCGAACAAAATATTTGCGTTCAGAATTCGCTATTTTATATGCCGTTCACCAGTTGAACGTCACTTTTATTTTGTGTAAGAATTAAGAACGGTTGTTTTATTTATAAAGTTGATTTTATGACTATAAAACAATTACAATCCAGACTTATGTTTTAAAAAAGTTCATGATTCATGGATATAACCGATTACTGCATCGGTGAATAATAAAAAACATTTACGATTCTAATGAAAGCGATAACTATTTCGAGACTGAACCCAAATGAGGTTAATAATAGCATAAAAATATTTGGTTAAACTTACGTTGTTGGCTCATCAAGAAATATCACTGACGGATTACTTATAAGCTCGAGTGCGATGCTCATACGCTTTTTTTGTCCCCCAGATAATGAACCACATTTTGTGTTATACTTTTGTTCTAATCCAAGCATCTCCAGAGTGCTGTGAATCTTAACATTAAATCAACCAAATTGAATTCGATCACATTTATTGACAATAATACTAATAATAAACCTGATACCAATCAATAAATAATGATTAAATGAACATACCAGTTGTTTTTTGTATTCTTTGGTAACATTAAATCCCAATTTTAAATGAGCGGCCACAGACATTGCCTCACATACTGTTAAATAAGGTCTTAAAGCATCATCCTGATGAATATAGGCTGACATATTTCGAAAATTTTCCGAATTGCTTGATCGATTTTTTCCATTAACGGTTATTTTGCCAGTCACACCAGTTTCTCTGGACATCCAATTCGGAATCAATAAATATTATTGTTATTATTTAATTGTGTTTGGGAATGTTGAATGTTAAATACTAACACATATCCTGCTAATATATTTAGCAATGTACTTTTTCCTGCTCCGCTCGGACCCATAATAGCAGCCAGCTGACCAGACCGAAATGCTCCACTTACGCCATGTAAAATCTCCTGCTTTTCTACACATATCAATTTGAGAAAAAATATATAATAATGATTGTTGTTATTTCAGAATGATGCGGAATTTCTCTGCGGCAACAACCATTGCTTATCATTATTCTTAAACTGATTGAAACCTGAAACCTATAAATAATTTCAATAGAATCAACTTTCATTATTTTATTATAGTATGAAACAACGAGAACAAGTTGTTGAATTCGATTGCGAAGATATTTCTGTGTGATGTGAAGTTCAAGATCCGCGCATTCGATTGAGACTTTTGTCGTATTTAATTCAAAATACACTGCCAAGCTAGACTCGATAGTAGTG
>GL501489.1:406388-428075 GCA_000149185.1 Mayetiola destructor | reverse complement strand
GCTTCACAGTCACTTTATACAAATGTAATATGCTTCGTATGACATTTGCCGATGCTCTATCCCTTATCCGAATGTTGTGAATGCAGACAAAAGTATCGACGCAAACGAATTCTCTGTTTAATTGTTATTTTGTTTAAATTTTATGTGTTCGACCGAATGGGCATTCTGGGATCCCATCAAAATTACTGAATGTGAACAATTATGTATTCATTTTATTATGGAGCATTTCGTTGGATTTCATTTCAAAATATCGTTCATTTGAATATGAAAATTTAATAAAATTATTAGTTGCCCATTATATCATCTATTATTCATCGAAATATATACATGAAGAGTTGTAAGTACCGAGTACATTTTTAAACATTTTCGGTAACAGAAATATCCTTGCCATTTGATGCTTTAAAAAAAACCAATCGAAATGACTGAAAATGATATCATTCGAAGTTCGAAAGCATTTGGATTTTAAGTTGTAATGTTGAATGGCGGCTTTTGTGGTGAACGATTTCAATCAATAAACATAAAATGGTTCCATTTCATTTCCGGATCGTCTTTTTTGGTTCAATGTGAATAATATTGATACAGCAGAACCACTACCAAAGATCAGTTGTCAACTGGTTAATTCTTGAAATTAATTTGAGAATGAACAAAAAAAATGCTTTCATCAACTCCAATTTTGCAGTTTTCAGGAACTAGAACTGTTGCCCGTATTCTTTCGAAATTTATTTAAAAATGCACTTGTTTCACTTTGGCCAAAATTTCAAAATGATTCGACAACATTTCGATACAATAATACATTGTTTTTGGAGATTAATAGTTCTCGATAGCAGTAGATTTGGGTTTCATGGTATTTTGCTGTCATATGGTGCACTCCATAAGAGTTCACGATTTTGTAATGAAAACAAAGCACACAGTGTGCACTGTGCACAGATGGGAGATAAACATAGTACTTCTTCTGGCTCTCTATATTCCGTTCTTTTTAAGTAAGGAGACTTATTGTACACCAATCGCTACCACGAGCCATGGTAATGCTTACAAAACGAACCACAACGGTTCGACCACATCCCAACTAACATTCAACAGTAGATGGTATGTACAATGTACAGTGTACAAAGCATGAGTTATTTTAAGAAAAATTAAGAGCAGCCCATTTTTGGCTGAAATGCCCATTTTTGGCCCATTTTTGGCTGATTTTAGCTCATTTTTGGCCCATTTTTGGCTGAAACTTGAAATTTACGGGCCCATTTGGGATTTAGAGCTGCCCATTTGGCCAAGAGCTGCCCACTAAAATAACCCATGGTACAAAGTGTACAGTGTACATTGTACATACTATATTGGACAGGCCTGCGGCTCGAGAAGCAGAAATATAGAGAATCACTAGGAGTTTATTTATTTTGGTTTATTATGTATTATGCCATTTAAAATGTATCTGAGAATTGTATGCCATGAAAGCTCCAAACTTCTTCATACGGACACTTGGCTAAGCATCAAATGTCGTTGGGAAAAATGAGAATAGAATAAAATTGACTCACTCATCAACCACCATCAACATAAGATGATGGGATAAATGCGCCTGAGCTTTTGACGTACATACTCCATTCTAACAATGATACAGAGGTGACCTTGTACATACTACATTGGACAGGCCTGCGGCTCGAGAAGCAGAAATATAGAGACTCACTAGGAGTTTATTTATTTTGGTTTATTATTATTATGCCATTTAAAATGTATCTGAGAATTGTATGCCATGAAAGCTCCAAACTTCTTCATACGGACACTTGGCTAAGCATCAAATGTCGTTGGGAAAAATGAGAATAGAATAAAATTGACTCACTCATCAACCACCATCAACATAAGATGATGGGATAAATGCGCCTGAGCTTTTGACGTACATACTCCATTCTAACAATGATACAGAGGTGACCTTGTGATGGAATTTAAAATTGAAAATAAAAACGAAAAAATCATGATGAAATTCTCGGAAGACAAATTCCTCCAATTTGTTGTTTCGGATAACATAAGATGCAAGCGAAAAAGATTTATGACAAAAGCCACAGAAGCGAATGAATTGCCGCATTAAATAGAATGAGCCAGCACAAAAGAGTTGAACGAGCAACATCAAATCATTCAAAGAATTTCGATAACAAAAAGCAAACAGTTTAAAGGATTCGAAGGAGATAAATGGCTTTTTTTCTCCAATTTTTTCTATTTATTTGAAATTTAATTGAATATTCTTTCGTCCGTGAAGTAAGAATTTTTAAACAAACCACACAATTTTGACTTTCGGCTGAAGTTAAAATCGCGCTTATAAGATGATGAATATTCAAATTCCACGTTAGTTTGCATTTAAGGGTGTAATGCTCCATGGAACTGTACATAGAATTTAGTTGAAAGCACGAATAAACCGTGAACAGCAGGGCATACGCTTCAAAAAGCAACCACAAATGGGTGTCAAAATCAAGAACAGCTAAAGATTTTATAAAAAAATTGATTCATCATCTGCCGACAAGGAATTATGGCAAGAAATTCAATTTCAAAATGGTTGTTTACAATGTACACGAAACTATTGTGTCCCAAAATAATTCTCTATTCGAAATTGATCTCTTAAGAAAAGTGAGATATGTTTATGGTTTTGATCCATTGACGATAAACGTAATTCATTCATCGAGGAACAACAATAGAATTTCAAAACACGAACATTCAAAATAGTAAATATAAAATGAAAAGCCATAAAATCATCCATTCAAATGGCGGATCGAAAACATTACCGGCTGCTTATCAGAGCCATTGAGGCAAAGCATAAGAAAATAGCAAACTATAAATTGTTTTTAAGTATTGGCAAATGGAGCTCCGTAGTGTATGTAGAGGCGAACATTACCATGTCAATGTATGGATTATGGCTGGTAATAATTTTGGTGCGTAATGATAACGTCGATCGATAATGGCAATTTTGAAGCATCAAAAGACCCATCGTTATTCATGGAGGATTCAATAAATAGATGATATTAAGTACTTATATTAATACAAACCCACAAAAACGCAAAAAAAAATTCATTGTATAAATAATAGAAACGGAGCTATGATTATGCTTAATGCTTAAGCTCGACTTTTATTTTGGACAATATATGTATTTGAGCATATGTTCTGGTTTTCAGATCAAGGAGCAAGAAGAACACGTTTTGTGTTCAAATGCGAGATGCCTTCATTTTCGCACTGCGAGGGAGCTCAATTGGAATTTCCAATATCTTTTTGAAAGATTTGTCAGCAAGAGATTCTATCCGCTGGATTATAAGAACATCTTGCAGCTTGTATAGATTGGCTACCAACGACGATGAAAAAAATGTTTTCATTCAATGTATTTCTTTTACACTTAAATTCGCTTGTACTACTCTATGGGCAAGATTAAAGTAATTTTTTTGGTTTAACATTTCTAATTTATTAGTTTTGCATCGAGCTCTCTAGAGTCCAATTGAAATAATAACCATACTTCTGTTGAATGATATTCTGTCTTCTGCCGCATGCCTTTCTCTGCTCTCCATAAGATGTCGAAATATGAAAAAATCCACACGCACTCCATAGAACCAGAATTTACGGCTCCATCACCCATTAATGGTGATAAGAAATCAACCAAAAACGCGTTCGAGAGTGAAAACGAAGATGTAAATACATTCGGTTAGCAAAAATCGAGTTAGAAATATAGCTGAAAAGTGTATCGAATCAAAAATAAATCGATAAATTTGTTGAAAATGATGGAACATGTTCGCAAAATTGAAATGAATGAAGAAAAAAGAGGGAACATTTTACGGACAATGAATTGAAAAGCATCTGTCATCTCTCATATCTGATGCGTGCGAATTTTTCGTGCAAAAAAAAAAAATTTAGGAAATTTGTTGAAATTTCGGTTGCTTATTATTTTTCATAGGAGAATACATTTTCCTCTGTCACTTGTCGCAAATGATTTTATCCATTTCCGTTGCCATTCATTTTTTCTCTTTCAAATGAATACAGACATATCGAAATAGAATATCGGTATGAAATACTTGCCGGAAAAATTATTATTCCGATGCCGAAATGCTTTATTGAACATTGAGAGTTCCAGAATTTCGGTTCAATTTGAGAGTACAGAACGAATCACTTTTCATTCACGGAGATTGTGAAAGAAAATCCATTTTGCAAAGTTTGCATTTTGAATGAAAATAAAGTTTTCAATTAAACTACGGCTTATACTAATGATCTGTCGTTTTTCGCAATGTTTCCGGTTTCTTATTCTTTTTCTTGAAGGAAATTTTCATTTCTTCCCCAATGAATTGCGCTTTTGGGCAATATAGGCTTTGAGTATGGAGCACGGAGCATAGATGAAATAGAATCGGTTTTTTTTCTTATTTTCTCGGAAATAATTCAGAAAATCATTAGGGGAAACACAAACGAACAAACAATCCAAACAAATAAAGATATTGACTTTGTTCCATTTAATAAATCCCCAGATCCAGAGAGTCATTTTTGTTTTTGAGATGCTTTGCTATTTTTTATTTAATTGAATTTCCTGATTTTTTAAATTTGTTTCTTGCGAATCAACGATTCGGATAAATTTAGCGGATTGAGTCGTAGAAATTAATCAATTTCGTTATTTTGCTAAATTAAACGAAAATGTCTTCTGAATTTCTGGATTCAGCTGGATTATTATTCATCGCTCATGGTCTGAAATTGACGTCTTTTATCCGGAATTTTGTGAATGGATTCAAATTTCAAATGAAAATATTTTCATTGAGAGCAGGGATATTCCCTAATATAATGTATAATGTATGTGTATAGTCAAGTCTCAAGTCTCAACATAAATGCATGTAGGCAAGGCAACAATGAATGTTCACGATTCCATTCGCATCATTACGTTAATATAAATACAAAACTTTTTTTCTTGGAATTAGTGCTCAGTTTCATCAATGTCAATACAAACCAAAGCTATCATTTGCCTTTTGTGTAATATCAGACATTCAAAAGTAGTGGGTCCTAACCACCTTTAGTATACAATTTGCGACAATCGGAAAATTCTGATTAGGTTTCAGTTTTTGTACGAAAATCGTTCAAATACAAATCAAATGTCGTTTTCGTGTACAGTGTTATGATGGCAGATAATAATTTGTGTAAGCGAATTTGATATTGTTTCACCATGAAATAATTTTGTGGCTGTTTATTTCAAACCGAATAAAAAGCGGGGCTTACGGAAAAGTTTGCTGTCGGATGCGGCGACTTGTTTTTAATGCTTTCATAAGATCAAATATCGATTTCCTTTTTGAACCGTATGCCTCTTAATGGTATAATTCAAAACTTTCTAGTTTCGATCTGCTGAAATTATGTCATCAACTATAAAATCTAACATTTCAACTTTTAGAAAGGGTAAGAAGATATGAAAAAAAAAATCGTTTCGCAGCTATGGAAATTTCAGTGAAAAAAAATATTAGAAATTTCAAGAAAATTCCTCTAACCTTTTGCTGGTTTCAAAGAGGCACAACAACAATGAGAGAATTCGGGAATCTTCAATGTTTCAAAACGAAATGATTCATAAAGCTTTTGGGTTTCAAGTACGCATGCGGCTCTCTAATTCCATGAAACGATTTTATTTCTTCTTCTTCTTCTTTTATTTTCATTTTTACTCCCTTTTCTCTCATGATTCCATACGTTGAAACGATTGTTGGGTTACTGCATTGAATCATAGCAGTTAGGAAATGTGTGTCATGTAGATGCCTGACTGCCTGTCTGTATGCCATGGCATTATTTGTTTTATTTCTACTACTACAAACAAAGTGTATCCTTCTTCCCGTTGAAAACTGGCGTTTTTTCTTTTGTTTTGTGAAAAGAGCACCCATACATTGGTGAACATCGTACAGCGTACGGGTATTGAGTTTTTTTGGAATGTGGAATATAAGAGTAGCGTATTCTGTCGCTTTTTACTATGTCTGAATATATGAAATGCTGTTCAACCAGCTACTGTTTCCAGTACCTGATATTATTATTATTATATGATGAACGAGTTTTTTTTTTAAAAAAACTTCGGATCGGCTCAAGATACACCGTTGTTCGATTCAATTCATTTGAGAATGAAAAATTCCTTGTCAAATTGAGAACAACATGAATTTTATTAATGCGCAAACGACAACTGAATATGTATTATCCCCATTTGATTTTGATATTTGATCATACACAATACACACATTGCATCCGAAACCAATTTTCCATTCCATTCTCGTTTCGAATGAAAGTGGCATAACATTTGTAATAGGCGATAGGTCTTTGCCTTTCCACCATTTTTCTCATATAGTTTTTCCCCTTTAATTTGGGAAGCTCAGCAGCTTTTCGACTGTGTATTCGTTCGGGAGATATTGTTCTTGTATATGCCCGTATGCCTTTATGTTACATGTTGGATAATATTTTAAGGATAGAAGAGTTTTTCGTTGGCCTAGTTTATGTGTATTTTGTCGAAAGATTTATTTCGGTTGATTGCAATTTAAAGCTGTTCGCTTCTCGTGTCTCTTGTATAGTATGTACTTTAAATTTCATGAATCAAAAATGAATTTTTAAAAGTGTTCCCAACTATCGTTGCTATATTGAATTGCGTTTAGAGATTCGCACTGCTGTAAGAATTTTACCGTTTCCAATTTCAAATGGCTGCGGTTTTTGATTTTGGGTCTTTTATGCCAATTTGTCTGCTTCCTTTTTTCTGCTATATTGCGATGTGTCAAGTTTTGTTGTCATGGAAACAGGTGTTTTATTTCCATTCACTTCGGCTCTAAAGCTTAAAATGATATTCAAACGGAATCCAGTTTTATCCAGTTTTTGAATATGTATCTATTTTCGCATTCACATTCATAATTCACAAATTGCATTTTTATTATGTTTTGTGTTAAATGTTGAATGAAATTTTTAAAATAATAGGATTTGGATGAATTTCATTGTGACAGTAACATTTAAACAAAATCACTCTTTCCGAGAATCGTCCAACATGTTCAATGTTCACATTGTGGTCATTGGACAATGAACACCCAAAATTGAATTTAATTTCTGTTATGTCACTTTGAACAAACTTAACAAACTGACTGAATAAACATTCTAGGATTCCTTTGACAATAATAAATAATTAATCGATTTTTGTTCCGTCTTCTTTTCCAATTTTATTCAATTTTAGAACAAACGTAGATGGTTGGTTTATTTATTTAAGCAGCACTTTACCGTGGCAATGTTCGTATTCAACATGACGCCTCGGACATAGTTGTCAATTTACATCAATGTCAGTCATTCATGAACCACATGTAAGTATAACTAGATATATAAGCCAAAGTTTCTCATGCTTGACCTGGCCTGATTTTTTGATTGTTCACTTAACCCTTTTACTCTTTGCCGTTGATAACTAAAATTACATTTTCGAAATCATTGATTTTGTTGTTCATGTACGTTTGTAGGGCGGTCATGAACAAAATTGTCAGTAACTGGATTGTGTTGAGTCCCAGTTGTTGTCGTGTAACTGCTGCGACTAAATTAGCCGCGATCCTGATTCCTTTCCGAACGACAGGTATGCATTTTTTTACTTATAAATGTATACATATATTTCTATCTTATTTCGACAAAAATTCATTTATTTCGGACATTAATAATTTTATTTACAGTTAGCTCGTGGGGCCCGAGCCAGCCGTTGTTCACACATTTTAGTGAAGGCCTGCTTCGTGCCCCTTCAATACATCATTGATAGCAGGTAAGAATTTTTATTGGTCTCTTTGTGTCTGGTGTGTCATCATTCATCATACTGAATACAAAATGAAATCATCGTCGACAGTCAAGTGTCACTTGGAGTTTCTTTCTTTCGTCGTACCGAAAAATTCAATTATTACTTCCACATATTTATCAATTATTGTTGTTTTTTCTCATTAATTAAACTTCTTCGAAAATTTTCAACTTTTTTTTCGCTCGCAGCGTTTCGCACTCCATTCAGTTTGCCTAATTTCGTACTTGTGCTTCGAGAAGATTTTCCTTTTTCTCATCAAAGTGAAATGAATTTGACAAAACGACCAACAAACTAATGACAACGATTGAATATTTGTATGTGTCCTACTTCTTTCTACGCGTGAGATGCTTTAATGAATGATGCTCAACATTCATCACCCTCCACAACTGAAAATCTAATTAAATTAAATAATAATTTACTTTGTCGGTTTTAGGTTGATACGAGCTATTTCCTATCAAAAATTTGGCTAAAAGTTTGGTGGTTCCGAATTTCGAATTCTTTGATGTCAAATTTATTTGGAATTATTATTTATTGAATATAAAGAAAAAAAGGAGATTTTCCAAAGAGAAAAAAAAATTATTTTACTCAAAATGTTTAGTGTCACACTAGACTGTGTACAAAAATTCAGGTTTCCATATTTACTAATATTCATCTTAGTTCACATAATTGAATCGTAAAATACCATATATGGGCGGATTACCAGTGTCCAAATGAAGAAATATGGCAATTGATAAAATGAATATGAGGCCATGGCCCATAGTTCAAAGTGTGGCGACCAAATGACTGATGACAATTCAATTACATTTTATATTTATATTTCAATTACATTTTATATATGGTTTATGGTTTGCATGTCAGACAATTGTAGAAAATGTGTCAACACATCAAATGTTTATCTTTTACTATATTGATCATTGATCCAGTTGTGCTTGCAATTACAATTAATGTTTCTCTCTCTTTCCTATTTTTTCTTCTTTTTTTTCTTCTTTTTATTGCAACATGTTCATATTGGCAGGCCTTAGCGTGGAATAAGGCTCTTCATTTATTTGGGTTGGTATATAGAAAATGATAGACGATTTAAGTTCGTTATCCGAGGAAGAACGCAGCTTGTTCCGTCCCTTCACGCGCGAATCATTGGTCGTAATCGAAGGTCGTATTGCTGAGGAACATCGTAAATTCAAAGAGTTGGAGAGGAAAAGAGCTGAAGGAGAGGTAGTAAGCACCTTATTTGTTCTATATTTGTCTTCTTGACTTGGTCGTGTGTGTGTGTGTGTGTACGTGTGTGTGTGTCTATACATGTCTATATCTATAATAAAAATAATAACAATAATTATATATTTCTAATTCTGATTTTGATAAAATAATAAATATATATGTTTGTGTGTGTGTAAGTGTCGTGTATCATAAAATGAACTGAAATCAGTGCCTCTCTTATTCTTATTTGAATTTAATTTTGAATAACGAAATGATACTTATGAACAATGGAAACCACTGGGATTTTTTCCTGTATACATATAAACTACATATGTATATAAAAATATCATATTTGATGGACGACTGTTTTCCTCTGTCATTACAATGTGCTCAGTTTTCTTATGTGCTGTTTCGTTTCAGTTTGTTTTCAATTTTAATGATATTATATTTATAAATGTGCTCATCGTGGTGTGCAAATATACCTAATATCTACATATACAAACTATGTTATTATCCATCAGTTAAATCATACGATCATTTTCAGTTTTCAATTTTCCATTATCATTGTAATTCTAATTTATCACTATCATTGTCTTATAACATCTTAAGTCTATTGAAAGGATTTTGCACCAATCCATCCATCTATCATATCACAAATCTGGTCCTCATTTGATGACCGAATGCTTATTATAATTAATTTGACTAATTCCTTTTTGTTTTGGTTAAAATTCTACCGTTTACTCTGATAGAAGTCATCAGTCATCATATTTCTTTCTACCCATCATATTTGGTATTTTTAAATAATTTTTCCAATCCATGTCACTCAATACTATTAAAGTCAATAGTGATAATTAATTTCATCATTAGTTAGACAACTCGAAGCGTTAATTGAATTCGAAAGCGCGGATTTTCCCGAATATTCATATAATAATAATTTAACCGAATATTGCCTGCAATTCAATCAATAAATCTTTAATCCGCAAAATACAAATAAAACTGCAAAGTAAACTGAATACCAATCCAGTCCATAAATTTGAATTTATTGATCACAAGGATTGCTTCTTCCATGAATATTTATAAATTTATAATAATATTATCGATCACGTCACCAGTTTCCAACATTTTTCGCTTACAATAGCGAACGATTAATGAAAAAAATATATACATAATAAATATTCGACCAGGAACGCCAACTCACAATAAATTTTTCAAACACCATCGAATATTCGATTTATATTAAATTCTCCGCGAACAAATTATGCATAATATTTAAATGAACTTTGACATGTTGAATGTTCACAAATATTACCAATGAATAGGATATTGGGCTCCTGTTCGACGGGTATGTGGGCGACCAAATGAGGAATGAATACAAATTTTTAACCATGTATCGTATCAATATATTCATTGCAATTCTTCATGATTCCGAAATTCTTTCAGGAGATTTTCTTCTTTCTATTTAAAAATGAGCTTATGGTTGGACTCATACAGCATACAAAATTGCCTACGCATTAATCAAGTGCTTTTGATTGTTTCTTTTGTGTGATTCTCCTTTTCATAAAAAAAAATTGAATTTATGGATTGTGTGGGTGTTTTTAACCACAAAACCCCTTCGTGAAATTAGCTTTGTTGTGATGGCTTATTTTTTTATTTGCCATAATTCAAGTTATTATGCGGTCACAAAGACAAAAGGATAAATGAAACCATTCATGAAAAATGATTCTTCATTTTTTGCAAGCGTTTTCGAAACAGTTTCTTTGCACTTCTTCTCAGTGCAGTCCGTTCAACAAATTCTTTTCGATTCAAAATTGGATGTTCGGAATCCGCGCGTATGTTCATGTACCCGATGAAGTGCCAAGCCAAAACCTACTATGAAAATATTCCAAAAATGAGACAATATATGGAAGTCAACTGACGATAAACGGTGAATACACAGCAAATGAAAAAAGCATCATTTAATAATTCACAATCATGTTGGAAATATATATACTTCCATGTGTATATACATTTCATTGGGTACGTTCAACGTTCAGCTATAAATAAAGCAGTTCCACTAAATTCTAAATTCTTCAATGATTCTTTTTTTCTCCTCTGCGCTCATTTTCATTCATTTTTCCAACGGAATTTCGGAATGAACGTAACATTCATTCAATTTTTTAGCAAAATGGAAAAAAAATAACATCGCAAAGCCATTTGCGTTAGAACCAAATGAAGACAGATACCCGATTCTAGGAAAAAAAGACCCAAATTTTTTTTGATACTAACAATACAGAAAAAGGTTTTGAATGGCACAAAAGAAGAAATAAGAAAAAATTGTAATAATAATAACTTATGTTCGGTTAACAGATATAAAATATATTGTACCGAAAATCCCATTTCATCTGCTGAAATGAAACATTTATCTGGTGAACGAAGGCAATGTGAACAGCAACCACATTCTGCGATGGGAAGAGTGAAAAATAAGAAAAATCGGTATTACAACGGTATATCTGTGCAGAAAAAGAGAGAAAAAATATATTATGGATGAATATATGTCCATATGATAAACAGCCATTGATACGGCAGTAATTCAGAGCTTAATGATAGTATCAATGATTTCATTTCATACAATTATTATTATTTATCATTACCGATCGATGTCAAGAGTTTAACGCCTATGAAGAATTCCATGAACGAATATATATATTGTCATGGAAAAAATGAAGGAAACTATGGATACACTTTAATGTGAAATCAATATTCTGATGGAAGTTAACGTATGTGCCTCGTACACCAAAAATAAACTAATGACACCCCATTAAATTCGAACATTAAATGATAGCAATGACAAACGAAACAACAGCAACAACAACACAAACAAAATAAAATTGGACCTTATGAGAGTTACTTTCGGTTCACATATTCGTTAATTTTTCGCTTGACGTGACAGGTGTCGACATTTATGTGTGTTTAATGTTGTGGGTTGTGGGTGTTCAATTATTTATATTCATCAAATGTTAATGCGACCCAAAAAAAAAAATGTATATGCAACAGTTTGAATTCAAAAATTTTTGGGAAAAAATAATTGGCTCTGGATTCGGAGAAAAGGTGAATCAAAAGAAACGTGATTTGGTGAACAAAAAATTATCTCAATCTTTTATCTTTAACAACCTACGAAATTTTATCAATATTTTCACCGAATTGTTGGATTCATCATTATTATCGGTTCACTTATTTGATTCGAGTTGTCATCTCCATTTTGTATACAAAATATTTGTTCTTTTATCGACAAAAAAGCAATTGGTGTTCTTCCATTATTATTATTTATCATTCGATTGGTGAATGACATTTCAACTGACAAATCAAAACGATGTGCACCAAATCCCATTTCATTGTTTTTAATTTTTATGTTTCCATTTACAAATATAGTATAAACTGATATAAACAATAGTTCAGATTCACGTGTCTATTCAATGTTTGTTGATGTCTATTTATTTATTAAACTGGGTAATTGGCTTGAATTACAATATTTATTTTATTTTGGCTCAATTTATTCATGAAATCAAGTGATAGAGAAAAAAACGTTCATTTCATTGCGATGAATATGTTGTAATATATTTTTTGCCCATACTCATTTTTTTTTTTGTCATTTCAAAATATATTTCTCTTTTTTTCGTACTTTTTGTTCATTTTCAATTTTCAATGCCAATATGTGACAGCACACTTACTTCCATAGCTATCCATATTCAAAAAATATTTTCTCGTCGGAATGAACATAAAATTCCTGAATTGGCTGCATTATCTTTTCGTTCTATGTTTTAAATAAGACGATGTATTGAAATTGTGATATGAATTTTAATGAATAAGCTGGAACGTGGAGGCATGATGTTATATCGCTGAGTTGAAGAGAACAATCGAATACAAGAGGATTCGCTGAATGTCAACTGGAACTTTTTAATTTTTTGAATAGACGACAAGATGGAAGAAGTTTACCAAAATCCAGAAATCCGTTTCATTCGCCTGTAATGTGGGCTCGAAATAATGGACCTTCATCATGCATAAAATGTTTACCGCCCACACAGTTCGTAAATCGTTCAAGTTCTGGTTCGATATATACATATTTGGTTATTGTTATATTATATATTATTTTGAACATCAATTTCCAATAGATTTGGAATTTTCCAGGCTGATTTTCGCTAGGATTTTTGTGAATGATTTAAATTCAAAGACCACACAAAGCATTCGTCCAATGAAAATAGCAACAACGAAACGACAATATTTTGATCGAAAAAAAAAACACAATACAAAAAAAGGCAAAAGAATCAATTACGTTTTACATTTCGAATTTATTGTCAGACGTTCATTTCAAGTTTGAAAAACTTCCGAAAAATGATAACAATAAAATCGATAAGAAAAAAAAATTTCAACCAGACAAACAAAAAAGGGAAAAAGACATAAAGATGAAAATTTATCGATGACAACGAATCATCCAGATAACCAGATAGAGTACCCAACTCCCAAATGGGAACTTGATTTGCAGACTCGTTCATTCGAATGATTTGAAATTCGAAAGATGTAAAGAAAGGTATCAACACAAACGATAGTCAAATGTGTCACATGTGGTATGTAATTTCAAATGATTTATTCTATTATTTATATGCTGATGTGGTGTCATTTGGCTGCTATTAATGGTGATGATTCTAAGAAAAATAATCAAATGTTCATACGCTACGTGACTGAAAAATAGCGAACGCAAATTCTTGGAAGTAAATCATCAATAGGCACATAACTAGCATGAAATTTTCGTTTCAAAACTTCAAAGAAATCGACAGTAATTAAACTTCAGTCGGTTCGATGATTTAACGAAGAAACCAAAATCGTCTCGTGTTTTGTAGAAAATCAAATGAGAGAAAGCCTATTTCATACATCGAAACACAATTTCCGGACATTTTATAAAAGATAAAGGAAGGAAAAAATGTGTGAAACATAATGAAAAACAGATATTTCCTTTATTGTGCTATGAAGCATTGCGAAGAGCGTTGAGCCACTTTGAAACCTCTGATATATTGTAGTTGCTTGGTTCGAATTTTTTTATCGCAGCTTATTTTGAAATTGTTTGAAACCATCGACACAATTGATGCGAATAGAAATATAAAGTGACATAGTCGTTCGATGTATGCGTTTTGCTACACTGTGCCCCTCGACATGAAATAAACGAAGAAAGAATGCCTTACAAAAAAGGAAATGACAAAATAATATCCTGTTTCCACTTCAAAAGTTCACATTCGATTGTCGAGAATGGATGTAATTTGGCATTTTTCTTGTTTTTTATCACATTTTATGCTTCAATCAAATTTTTATATTGTAGACAATGTGCCTCTTAGTCTTCGTCGACATTCAACAAACATGTGAGCATTTCATGTTCTTTCACTTTCAACAAAATCGTTTGGCTTCACTAGAATATTGATCCAGACAAATTGAAATAAACGAACGAAAATTCATTTTTTGAAGGAAAAAAACTGAAATGTCGCACACGCGCAAAGCACGACGAACTTTATTAATGTTTTAAACTTTAAATTGGTGGAAAACCCCCATTAAAATATTAATTAATAGCCATTTTTGTCTACATTCATCAATAAATAATTTGAAAATTCATTCAGAATTGTTGAATTTTAGAAATGAAAGTCGCGCATCACGGTAACATTAGTTGGCCTGTTAAGTAGCCAGCGATCGTATCAATTACAAATTCAATAATACCATTTATACATATTTGTTGGATATGCTATCAATTCAAATTAAGTGTTGTCGTCTGTCTGGCTGGCTGACGCTGATGCTTTGGTTCCCAAAATTGAAGACATCGTAACATCAAGAGCATTTAGTTTTTGGAAATACGCCTTAGAGAACGACATTTGACTTTGAAATACCATGAATTCAATAATATTGATAGACGTTGAGCCACAACACATTTTTATCTATCTTACGAAATAAAATAGGCATCGATCGGTGTGATATGGCGATGAAAAGGGGCGTTGATGCATTTGTAATCACAAAATAGTTGATACAAATGAAATATTGACGGAATTTTCACAGTTGTTCCATGCTAAACTGGCTATTGAAAATTGAAAAGCAGTTGTCGCTTTTTCGTCATTTCTTAGTCAACAACAATGAAATGTTTATCAGAATGAATGGCACCAAATATGATCACCAAACTCGAGCCAAATTTTACACAGTCGATTATAACATCATTCAAAATCCACAGAGTCTCAGCACTCAGTCCATATTCATAATAAATCACAGATTAAAATCATCAAGGCCTTTTCTGGGCTTAGCAAAAAAGGGAAAACACAGCGGCGGATTTTGGAAATGTAAACAAAAAAAAGCGGAAGATTCAAATACATACATATATTAAGAATCTGTTGATAAATGCTTGAAGATTTGTCTCATTCTGTCAGTCAGGCAGTGAATTAATTTCAAATTTGAGCATGAAATTATTAATATTCATCGTATAATCACATGAAAAAAAGACCTTAAGCACAACATAAACACAGAAACACTTTTTAACAAAAAAACATTTCGGAAAGATTTTTGTTCAAAATTACTTTTTTTGATCCATCACAAGGATCATCATTGCAATGGATTTGGTTTTTTTAATTGAAGGAAAAACATAGAAATTTTCCTATTTTGGCACATTTATTTCATCCATTAACCAATCTCCCCCAGTTTCTCATACGAAACTCCGTCATGTGCTCCATTTCAAAATTAATTTTCATAAATTTCAAATATTATTGATAAACGCACAAAAAAGAAAATTCAGAAACAGAAAAAGAGACTCAAATGTTCCACATTCATTCTCCCCATCCACACATTCACTCAATATTTTTTGGCCAGATATACGACAATGATTTCATATATAGCTGAATAAAATACCATTATACTTGTATCTAAGACCCGTTCCTTTTTTCTTTTCGCAGCCACAATATGGTCGAAAGAAAAAGCAAAAAGATGTAAGATTTTCTTCTTAAATGAAAAAAAGAAAAAAACACCAACAACAACAAGAACTTTGCAATAATGTTTCGTTTCGGTTTTCATTGTTCCGCAATATATTTTGTTTTGTTGTTTGTTTGTTTGTTTGTGGGTTTTTCGTAAGTTTGTTTCATACAAAACACACTCACCAAACACCCTACACTAAACAGCCAACACTGGAACCATTTCGATTTAGTTTCTGCCATTCGAAAAGCAAATATTATCAAAACAAAAAAAGAAAAAAAATTTAATGCGAAATCGAAATATTTTTCAAAAATAAGGGAAAAAACACACATAGAATGCAGTCGATGTTGAAATGATATATGTAAACATTCACTGCCAATCAAAGCAAATCAACCAGCCAATCCTGAAAATTGCAAGCGACCAATTAGAATTATAATAATATATATAGTTGATTTTTGCCCAATTCCCAAATATTTGACATGAGCTAAATACGAAAAAAATATAGCAGCAAGCATTTATTTTTTTCAGCATTTTGCATATTTATAATGCAAACCATCTTGTTTGTTCTGTTTTTTATGGAAACATTTTGTTTGATTTTTTAATTCAAGTTTTTGGAATTTACTCAATAATTCAAAGTACAGCCCTTTTAGCTATAATAATGAGTTTCCATTCTCCGAGAAAATAGGTTTTTTTATTTTTATTGGAAATGTGAAACAGACAATAAAGGATAAACTTATCGCATTACATAGCACATAACTCACAACATACAGAGTTTAACGAGATATTTGCATTTCGTGAAAACAACCAAACATATTGGCACATTTATGGAAATTTTTTCATTTGAAAATATTGGAATTGCAATCGGAGGAGCCTCTTTTGTCATACTAAAAATTGAAAAATTTAAAATTTAATTAATTTTCCGTTCATTTTCTGATTCTTCTATTCAACAATCTTTATAACGTTTTTGACTGTTGCTTTTGTGTACTTTATGTAAATTGCTTGTTTTTTTCTTTTGCTCTAATTTTCGCTTCATTTTCGAAAAAAAATTAAAGTGTCAAATTTGAAAGCTTCTTTTCTCCGTCTCTTTGCCTGAATGGTATTTATGCCAGTCATTTTATTTTTTCCATTGTGAAATACACTCGCGTACCCGAACACTGAACACTGAACACATTTTTGCTTCTTGCAACGGCACATATGCATTGAAATGTATTCAAATCACTCATTCAATTCACAATTCACATGGAAAGCCCTTTACACACAAAAACCCCATCACTTTTGTCATTTCGTTTCGCTTTACCCTCCGCATCTTTTTCGATTTCCTTTTTTTTCTTTTTCTTTTTGCTATTGATAAATAATAATCGTAAACTGTAACTTAGGCTATAAAACTGTGTAAAATTTCACTATAAGATTTCCGCATTTTGAATTCTTTTCGTTTTATTTCATGCTCGATTGAATTGAGTCACATTTGATGTTTTCAAAATTCAGATTCAAATGTCTCATTGTGACCCAATTCATACATTCTTCCATACTCTGTGCTGTGTGCTATTTGTGTCTCTCAAACTAATTCGTTGTTTTGTACAATTTGCATGTTTTTTTTTCTCCATTTCAATAGCTCATTATCGTAATAAGGAATTTCTCTGTTTTTGTGTTGTCTGTGTGCTGTTGATTGTAGATTGTTGGTAAGCTTAAGCTAGTTTATTCTGGTTGCTGGTTATACACAGGAATCCCTCTACAAAATGATGGGACAAAGGACTTAGGAAAAGGCAAAAAGGATTTATATTTGTTAAATACCAAAAGAGGGAAAATCGATGGAAAATTCATGAAGGCAAGTTTCGTTTCGTTTCGTTTCGTTTCGTCTCGTTCGCATTTAATGTGCGACGCCTGATTTTTCAACTTCACCATGAAATTATGTCAATTGTTTGACAAACGCTTCAATAAATATGACAACTCGTTATCATCGTGGACATGCATGAACATTTCGTTCGATTTTTTCGTCAAATTTTGTGTCCAAATCATTGAATCGAACTGAATTGCTATATTTTTTCCAAAATATTTACCAAAACAAAAGAGAACAACGACGGTATTTCGAAATCTTATCGTTAAGAAAGCAATTTGAATGGAAAAATTAAAACAAATCTGGGCAAATAGAATATGCAAACATGAAAGATGGTGTTGCGTTGAATGCCTGGAGTGAATACTCAAAGTAAATACTTTTATGAATCTGAACAACAGAAGTGTGACGCAAACTTAACCGAAAGAAATATGCGAGGAAGAGCAAGGAGGAGAGAGAGAAAGAGAGACATATTCTGCATATTTTAATATGGCGAATACCAATGCTTCTACGCATTTTTTCATCTAATACAATTCTCTCGAATGCGAAAAATGAATTACGGACCAACAATCAAAAAGAGAAACAAAAAGGAGAAATAAAAGGAAACGACTGAAAAAATTTTTCGACAATTCGTAGAAGATGAATACGAAATGCCAATGGCTTAAATTTTCGTTGAAATGCCATGACATTGACACATGATGAGAAAAGATTTAAGTCATTTTATTTTGATCATCAGAACAAGCACTAATTCAAATGCCACGCCTCACAGGTATTTTGTGAAATGAATACGAAGAATGAACATTCAATAAACACTCTTAATTAGACATTTGCGATATATATATATTTTCAATTCAATCAATTGAATCGAATGATCCAAACACTTAACTCGTAACGAGATTCCGTACAATTATTGCGAATTAAATGATTTCCAAAGACTAAAGGCACTTAGACCTCGGAATTAGATGGTTTTTTTCATAAACGGTAATATTTGTAACTGGATATTTATCGCCACGAGTCGGAAAAGAGAGATTTTCTGTTTATTTATATTTTTGGCCAATGATGGGTTCAGATAACACCTGGAAAAAGAAACCGGGTGTGGCTGTAGTTCAATAACAGTCAGTGTATATCTTCAGGACTGTTTGAATATTCGGGATTGTGTGTAAAATTCAATTTAATCAAATTTTTCCGAATAAATAAACATTTTTCATTTTGAGATATATACCTATATTTATAACATACGGACAGCATACACACCATAATCATTTATGCTTGTTTAGTGTACTACAGTATGGTGGATGGATCCAAGAAAAACGGCGAACATATATATATTTGATTACGTTAATGCGCATTTTCGTGTATATATATATCTTCGTATTGCAATCGAAGACGCTCCATTGACGTATTACATGGGGATCCAAATTTCAAATGAAAAAAGAGCGAACCACAAATCCACTTGTGCGGCGTATGGTTTGAAGCTTATAACGTGAAGGTTACCTTATTTGTAATTTATTATTATTACTTCCAATTAGAGTCAGCTGTTAGCTGTAACCGAATAGCAGCAATTAATGATTCCGATGCTAACTAATAGCTAATTTGTTTATGTTTTACGTGGGTTTGATAATAGAGTCTCAATTCAACATGATGATAAAATGATGAATAAAGGTAGATAGAAATAAAGCCGCACACGTGGATTCATTTTGAATCAAATTGGTTTCTTCTTATTCAAGAACATCGGCGTCATTTTTTTTTCAATCATTGAAATTAAATCTCTTTTTTTAAGGAAAAAAAATTCTAAATATGATTTTGCATCGAATGCAATTAAAATAGACTAATTCTTCTGCTATTGAAAATAATTGCGTCGAATTCGACTGGTTTTTCCGAGCGTGGGTTGAATAGAAAATGGCAATCCTAGTCTGTGATCACCTCAATGATTATCTGAGCAAAAATGGCAGTATTGTTGATTCTCATGCCAAGAACCATTCGGAATCTGCTCAGAAAAGCAGTAAAATCATGTCATTCATTCTGTCTGTAAACTAATGGAGGTATGTATGTACACAGGATACGATGTTCAGTGTTCAGCTCATTTGTTAGATTGACAAAAGATGTAGCAAATGATGAGACATTCTGTTTGGTTTCAATTGTACCCGTGAATCGAGAGTTGAAAATGTACATAAACCATTCTATGTAGTTATGCAACACATGAGAGTGCTTCACGAGAGCCAGTAAATAATAAATAAACAAGAAAAAGCGTTAGGTAACATTTTTCGTTATAATTTGTGCCCACACGACTAATAATATATACGAAAAGCTAAAAGGTTTTTTTTATCGCATTCAAAATATTCACGAATGAAGAGAAGAAAATGCTCATAAATTTCGAAATTCAGAGGATTTCGTTTTTGTAATAAAAGTTTCAATTTATTTATGCTTTCGTTCGTCACCGGTTGTTTCGATCCGTTTCGTTTTTGTTGATATTTCATGACACGAAATAATTTTGGCGATAATACTTTCACAACAAAATTTAACGGCTCACAACACGTGCATAAATGTATTAAAGGTCAATATCCATCATAAAATGATAAAAGAAAAACAACAAAACGATTTGAGTTATCTCTTTCTTTCTAAATAATATTTAATAAATAATAATAATAAAATATTTTTTATGCGTTCATTTATCCTTTAATTTGATTTGTGGAATACGGAATTGTTGATTATAGGTTTGGGTTTGGAGAATGGAATAATATCAAAATTACCGCATCTACACATGTCCAATGTCCGATATCCAAATATTCGAACGCTGAATGTGTTTGAATTCAACTCACGTAATTACGATTAAATCGAAAGTCGATGGAATAATGCGTTTGGAATGAGGTAATAGATCGGATTCAATGTTACCAAAAATGACATCACCAAATCGTTTGATACACATCATAAATATAACAATAATGTCCTTCAATTCAATTCAATTCAATTTAATGACTGTTAGCTTTATGGCGCCGAACTCCAACAGGAATTGATTAAATCCATTTTTGGTTATAATTTTTTTTTTGTTCCATCAAACATCGATTAAATGAGTCATCATACATCGGCTATTATCTTTGTCATTTGAAATACAATATTGTAATATTAATGCGATGAGATTGTGTATTATTTCAACATGATCCCCAAGACCAAGAAACAACACACGGTTTTTATCTCAATAAAATATATAATTTAATAGATGGTTGATGGTGGATATCATAAATCTAACACAATGAAAAATTGATTGTCCCAACAATAGGGTCGGTCATATGAGCCATGGTAACCAAGGACAAACGCATAATTTTCGAAATGCCCTTCGGGTGGCTTCCAATTGTTGTTTTCCTTCTTCTAATTGTTGGCCGATAAAATTGACGACGAAACATAAAACCGAAAACAAAATAAAAAATAGAATACGATGAGGATTGAATGTTGAATCAGGAATATCATATCATTTCCATTCACATGCAATTTTTCACTCAATCTAGGATTTATTTATTGATTTTACAATGATGTGAATGAGCAAACAGAAAATCACCAGACATCAACTAACGAAGTAAGGCCAAAAGTAATTATTGTATTTTCAGGTCAGGCGAATGACTTTTTTGCAATGAAGGTTGTTGCAATTTAAAATCTGAAATTTCAGTTCGATTCACTTTTGTTCGCATAGTGTTGATGAATAAAAAAAAAAAATCCAATCAACGTACGGAATAAACGACATATAACGTCTTAAATAGCTAACATCGGTTGAATAGAAACCGAGTAGAAACCGAGTTAGCAATTTGACTCCATTCGTTCTGCATCATCCGATAGATGAAATCAATGATCAGTAGCCGGTGGTCAGTGATTTGTTCGTTTGGATTTCAATATATTTCGCATTACAATCTGAATCTGAATGATTGTCCAATCA
>GL501489.1:392720-402738 GCA_000149185.1 Mayetiola destructor | reverse complement strand
CGTTTTAGAACTTTCAGTAAGGTAAAAACGAGTAATGTAAAAACGAGTAAGGTAAAAACGAGTAAGTCGTTCGCGCTTTTTCGGCTTTGTCACGTATCGATTTACGGTTAAACCGTAAAAGGGGCTGTCGAACAAAAAAAAGAAAATAATCTCTGAATTTATTAATATTGTATTCTGGCAAGTGGAAAATAATGGAACCACGCGCTGCTGGACATTTGATGGAAAGTGAAAAGGGATAAAAATGGTTCTTTCAATGATTTAAATATGTTCATAAGACGAACGAACGAAAAAAAAAACGAAAGAGGAACAAATACAAAAAAGTCTGCTAAATGGATGCCTGAGCCAAGAGTCAAGGGCCAAGGGCCAAGAAGTGATTGACTTAGCTGAAGCGACAACAATGACCGCGTCATATCAATGAAGGATTAATATTTTTTCTGAGAAAAAGGATGAAAACAGCATTCATCAGTTTTAGCTACACAAAACGATAAATGAAAGCGAATTTCGGAATAAAAAACGCAGGAAAAATACTTGCGTCATCAATACGGTTTTTGTTCTGTTCATATTACTCATGACTTTTCCATAGCCAGTGTAGAGATTCTAAAGATTCCCAATTTCAAACAATAATTCCTTTTGTTTTGAGTTGGAAATAATTTCCATATGGAATCTTTAGAATCGATACATAGAGCTGACAAATGTTTAATATTTTTAGTAGAATTTGCTTTATTTGAAATTACGTGTGTATTTTCTGTTTAGTGGAAACCGAAATCACGTATCGGTGATTTAAAATTGTATTTATTGTCATTTGATTGCACTTTCAATGCCTGTATAAAATTTCGGGAATTTTCGAAAATTTGTTCACAAAATTAATTCGGTTTTATTGCATGTCCCAATTCAATGTTGTGCATGGTATCCCTTCTTCGGCTCACAATGTTTTTGTTTTCCAACTGCAAAGCAAATAAAATAGAAAACTTTAAAATTACACTTGCTGTTCGCTTGCTTTGTATTGCCCTCAAAGCGACAAGCTTTGTATTGCTCTGCTCTGTTGTGTTTTTTCTTTCAATTTTGTTTTTTTTTCGTGCAAACAACAAACACCAAAATAATCATGTAAAACATTTTGCGCATTTTGTTGTAAATTTGGCGAAATTGACAAATGTAAAACAAAATGGGCGAGATGATCGTAATATTTGTGAAAACGAATTGATTCCATTTTACATTCTGTGTACTCTGTTTGAATTGGTGTAAATTGAACATGTTTTTCATTTGCTCAAAAAATATAAAATCTAAAATTTCGTTATGTGTTAATTTGAACAATGAAAAAGAAAAATGTACTAAAATCGGAAAAAGCTAATCGTTTTCTGTTCTTATTCATTAAAATCTTTTTCTCATCATACACTCAACATATTCATATGTATGGATCCAATTTTGAACAAAATCGAAAAAAAAAAATGGAAATGGAAAATGATCAACAATTAGATTCGATACGATGACGACGAAGATGATGAAGGACCTCAACCAGATCCAACTCTGGAACAAGGTGCGCCGATACCAGTTCGCCTACAGGCTTCATTTCCACCAGAATTGGCCTCCACTCCTCTTGAGGATATCGACAATTATTATTCGAATCAACTGGTAAGTGTTTCTTTTCTCTATTTATTTATTTATTTGAACGCATTTACTATTTTTCAAGATTCATGACTCATAATTCACGACCCTCACTCCAAATCCATCCAGTACGTCGTCAATAATGAAATTTTCGCGAAAAATATCGATGGCAATATTTGCATTTCAATTCCATAACGCATTTCGATGGAAAAAAAAACAAACATTGAATTCCATTTAATATCTGCAAAAGAACAGAGTGGTCCCGTTTTTGGTAGGGTGCACTGCACACGAAATAGAATTCTCTGCATTCGATTTGAAAAATAGATTATTTATTTTATTTAGTATTTGTATGGTGTAGTTAACCCTACCCGATGGGTGAATGAAAAAAAGAAATAGAAAAAAAAGAAGTGAAATAAACTGAAGAAAAATTGGGGTGAAATGGCATATAAACATGAACATCAAACGAGAAAATGCTCGAAAACATGTTATTACGGTAAAAATTCAGTCACGATATAGTTGCCATTTTATTGATTGAATTGCAGACCCGCGTTATATTCTTAATGTTAGGTGTTGTGAACTGTTTCCCATTTCATTTCATTTCTTTCGTTCGGTGTTGCTATCCAAATCCATATTTCACATTGCATAGCGATATTCCAATTTTTATACTGTATATTGGTTGGATTAACGTTTTTGAGCTTTGAATATACAGTATTCATTATTCATTATACATGTGCAACGAGAAACCATTGCTGAGAAACCATTGGTATGTCTGTATGGGTTTGTTAAAAGCCCATTTCGCATTGTAGATTGTGGTCTATTGACTAAATTTGAATGAAATGCGCTATTGCCTAATTTAGCAAAAGAATTGTTATCCAACGAAAACTGCATCCAATGTACGAATCAATGATGATGACAATAATAATAATCTGTTGTGAATGCAAAATGGTGCCAATTTGTTTGTGTATGAGAAAAATCCTACTTTGTTTTCATAATTTTTCAAATTCATCTCCTTCGTTTGGCTCAAGAAACTCGGCATATTTCACATACATGTATAAAGATTGAAATTCAAAAATGAAAATCAAAAAAACAAAAAGTTGAAAACTATATATGTTAACAGGCAACAAAAATGGTGTTTCTAATGTAAAATACACTTGACCTATGACTTTTGCTATTTAAATGATATGAAAGTTCTAAAACAGCTAAATCAATAAACTGAAAGTTCTGAAACAGCTAAATCAATTAACGAAAAGTAGTCCATTTCACGTACAGATTCAGCTGAATATTTCACAGAATGAATCAACAATGCGTGTTTACCATACAAAAAATGGCAAATACTTTGAAATCAGAAAAAAACAATACTTTGCATTCACAACAAACAAAATTCGAATAATAATTTTCTATATTTTTTTTTTTTAAATGCGATGTCGTTACCATAACCCATTATATATTTTTCGACTTCATTGTTACTTGTTTGCTGTTTACAAAATCAATGCAACAATTCACTGTCACTAAAGTAAAACCAAAAGAATTGATGAATTTAGATTTAATTTCGATTTCGATTGAAATTTATGCTCCAAATATACTTACCAAACATTGGCAATTTGAATTTCAAACCAATTAATTTTGACAGCGCTTTGATGTGCACCATACTCAAGACTTGAAAACCAATAATTATAATAAATAATATTGATTGTATTCTTGATACAAAAAAGGCGCAAAGCGAACCATCCATGAGACGCAAAACGCGTTCTAAAGTGTTTAACGGCAATAGTCTGACGTTTTTAAGTTTTAAGTCGCATTAGTTTAATCCACTCAATTTGAAATGACACATTATAACCTGATCGTCATCCATGAACAACTTTTTAACTAATTAAAATGCTCACTGGGCATTCTTTTTACATTGAAAAATAAAAAAAAAACTAATTTCTACCATTCCGTTTGTCTTTTTATTTTTTTCGCAAAACAGACGTTCGTAGTTGTAAGCAAAGGAAAGGATATTTTTCGCTTTTCCGCATCAAAAGCAATGTGGTTACTTGACCCATTTAATCCGATTCGTCGTGTAGCTATTTATATTTTAGTACATCCATTATTTTCACTAATTATCATCACCACTATTCTCACAAATTGTATATTTATGATAATGCCGACAACGCCGACTGTCGAATCAACCGAGTGAGTACAATGCATTCATATAAATTTCTTTTCTTTTTCTTTAATTTCTTATGCAAATTATGTAATTAAGTTTAAGCGTTCGGAAAATATGCCGGATTTTATGGATTTGTACTTTATTTTAATTTCAATGTTCAAAACCCTCTCTGGAGCCCATTATTCATGTTCGGCTTTACATTGTCATCATCAACAGCAAATTGAATCACAATTTCGAAATTTGAATTTTTTCAGAGTGATATTCACTGGCATTTATACATTCGAATCAGCTGTTAAGGTGATGGCTCGAGGTTTCATTCTGTGCCCGTTCACATATCTTCGTGATGCATGGAATTGGCTTGACTTCGTGGTCATAACATTAGCGTAAGTATCATTTTCATCAAATTTGTAACTTTTCATTGAATTTATGAATTTCTAGCCATTTTGATTTATAGTCATTTAACCGATTCATCAACTTTCCGTTTTAGAACTTTGCCATTCCTCCGCACAACATAATTGCTGTTTAGGCATTTTGTTTTGGACGAGGAGTGGTCAGTGGTCAGATCATTTCATTCACAAAAATTCATAGTTTTTTCTTTTTTTGTATTTTGTAATTTAATTTTCATTTTATGATTTTTAAATGGCCTATTATAATTCAGGTCGATTTGGTTAATCAGAATTGCTGTTTGCAAACTCCTTATAAGATACATTTAGAAGAATCTAATATCGAGTATAGAGTGTATTTCATTCAATATATTCAAGCAAGTTTAGAAAAAAAAACAATTTTTTAGTTGAAGATTTGTCAGTAACCATTAGCCACTAGAGACGACAATTTTAGCTTAAAATTAGGTCGAAAAATACATAGCTATTTAGAGCAATTAGCCGTGTATGAGTATATAACTTCCATTTTATATTCCATATATTTTGTACTTGTGTGTTTAGGAAGAGTCTTCTTGGAAGTTCTTGGGACGGAATAGGTTAATTTTCCCTAGTCTTCAAAGGCTCTAGACGCAATACGCAAAATGTATTCGAATTCGAATTTCAATTGAATACATTTTGGATGTATGAGATTGTTATGACTGCCAAAATACGAGCAGCTCTCAAAGCTTAAATAATAAATTGTTTTGAAATGATGTTTGAATCAAATCTGATTATATTTGAATTTTCTCAAAACGAATTACTCAATTTGCATAAATTACTTGGATTTGTCGCAATTTTCACAAGAAATGACACAATATTATCTTCATTGCTATTATTATGTCATTGGTCGGAATGGATTCTTTATTTTAACCATGACATCGAGACTTTTTCATTAACGCGTTCGCCTAATCTAGTCATTTTCTAGGTTTAAATTGAAAAGGATATTGATTACTTTAACATGTGTGACACTTGACTAGAGTGTACAGTGCACAGCATGAGTTATTAATCGACAGCCGATATGATAACTGACATGAGTTGAGTGACAGGGACGGAGAACACAGTGAAAATGATTAAAGAAAGGTAAACATCGCATTTTAGACGAAACCGTAAGCCCAAGTGTACTATCAAATTTCAATAGTTGATCCACAGAATCGAAGAATGTGACCAAGTTAATAATTGATATTCATCAGTTTAGGTTTGATGATGGGCGTAGTTTTTTTCCTTCATTTATCGATCATATATCATATATATAATAATAGAAGTCATTTAGGAGTAGGGGAGAAGATTTGTTTGATCATAATGCAAAATAATAATGTATAGTAATTAATATGAAAATTCAATTTCGTAGCATTACGTAAGCCATAACATGCCAAATATCGATATATACCCGAAATCGATTAGTCAATTATATTCTGTAGTGTTAGTTAACTGGGCGTTAGGTAGACAAAAAAAAAACTGCATACATAATTATATTTGTAATGAGGTTGTTGTTATTTCTTTCATAGAACTGAAAGCCAAGTTCATGATAATGTTTTAAGTTGAAGGTTGAAGATTCACGATTGAAGAGTTTTTGCGATAAAGTTTCCGTTTGATTGATGCATCCTAAATAATGTCCATAATCTACCAAATGCTGAAAGTGTGTGTTGGTTGTTGGTGCAGGAAATGAATTTCGATTTGATGCGATGCCAGGTATCAGGTGCCAGGTTTATTGCTTTCTTCGAAGGTGGAATGAATCTCACCGAATTGAAATCAAAGCCAACAACAGATATGAGTGATAAGACTGATTCGAAAGTAAATTGAAAAAATTAAGGATGACGTAGAATGTATCAAAGCTAATGATGAACTGCCTTCGACCTACAAATAAAATGCCATTCTCAAATGGCTGCCGAAATCATGAGGTCAGCGGATGGATTCAATTTCAATGCTCATTATGATTCTATGAAATGGATAATTATAATTAATTGAATTGCGATACAATGCCCTTTATCTTTATATTTTCATTCAGTGTGCTGTGCGCTGTCTATTGTATGTGATGTGTTTCATCTTTTTATTAAGCCGCTCAGATTACAAGTGCCGATTAATGACGCAAATGTATCGTTATATCCGTAGCAGTGGGCCGATAAGGCAAATTCAGCATTCGCTTCTAAAATCATAATAATCAAATTACTCCGCAAGGCGCTGCTTTCAGCCATTTACCATTCACAAGTCATTCTCCTGAATAATAAGCAATATCGAATTTGTGTAGCACATTTTCATTGGCTGATGATCAACGGGCACCGTTGAACATAAGCAAATCGGGTTTTGTTTTAAAAAGAAATTGAATAAATTTGGAACATTCCAGTGAATAGAGTATTTGTTTTAAACTTCAGTTTTTTCCCAATGGCTTATGGACTTTGAAACAGTGATTACTTTGAGTTTGCCATGGTTGGTCATTGTCATAAATTTGAATGAATAGGAAATCGATGAAATAGTTGAACGTTGATATGAAATTTATCAGGAAAAAAATCAAAAAAATAAGTTCATCGTTCGCAGTTTACAATATAAACCCCGTACATCATATACCAGTTAAGCTCGTTTAAGCCAGTCAATCGGCGCTTCAATGGATTTCGTGTTATTTGGGTTTTTTATGGTTGCTATTGCTGTTGCTGTGATCTATATGAATTACGGAAAACGAGAGAATTGTAGAGTATTTTTTTGTAACGATTATTTTTCGAATCCAGAACGGACAATGTACGGATGGAATGGATTGTGAATTTATTCGAATTGAATGCCGTTTAATGGTTTTCGTTGTACGCAAATGAAAACGATTATTTGATTTGGCGAAAATCGAGTACCAAAAAGAAAGCGAACATTCGAAATACAGCTTATGCGCCACACTCCTCGCTATCATGAATCATGATACTAGGGTAACATGTGTAATGTTGTGCAAATAACAAATATTCAACACTCCATAGTCCACATTTTGAATAGAGCACAGTTTTGTGTAATTAACTTACACATGCAATTCATTCGTTTGTTCGTTCGTTGATGTTAATGTCAGGCTAAACAAATCGTGCATTAGCAACTGTATATAAATTTGTATGTATTAGACGAAATGATTGGTTTGCATGTGCAATGGAAATTGATTATATACTGTGTACATTTTACATTGTATATGTGTGAATGTATGTCGCTGTGTCGCCTGTTTGTCGACTGAATGTTTCCAAGCTATAAACCACTGAAGCCTATAAAATCTATAAAATTTCATTGATTTAGTTTTCTGGGCCCATTCATGGGATGCAATTAAGCAAACAAATTTCGATCGTGTATAATCACGGACACAAGTTTTTGAATAATAATGAAAATATTCATCGAATCAATAATAATCACAAAAAGCTGCACTACTTTTTTTGTAATTCATTTTTCGATAAAACGTTGTAAAACTGTAAATGATATATAGCTGAATAGGCATATTTTCACGGAATGCATCACATCAATTGGAACTAGCTGATTTATGTTATTTCGAATGTTATTTTGGTTTTGTAAATTTCAACGGAAAACCCCGAAGTTCAACAAGATTTGCGGCAACGATGATTTTCGATATTTTTGTATTTTTCGGTGAAATGTCCGCCTTGCCCGGAGTATTAGAGTAATATGAGTTATATTATATATATGTATATTCCACATCTTTGGCTGTTATGGATTTCATGGCTGAGCCTGATTCTTTATAGAAAGGTGGTTTGGTCGTAATTCGCAGTGTGCATGTGCAATGTGCATGTTTCATAGTTTCAACTATTCAATGCTTCAAAAATGCAAATACTTTCCGAGTATCTTCAAAATTATTGTCAACAATAAAATTTAGAGAATGGTAAATAAATGATAAAAGAATGGGCAGGCAACAAAATATATCGAATATGAATGTGTCAATAAAATCAAAAAACCAAAACTATGGAGAACTTCGCGTATTTTTATCTGGTTGTCACGACAATGATAATAACGAATGTATGCCAACATTTCGTATGGGCCTGAGTTCGAATTTCATTTATAACGGTACGATTCAAATTTCAAACATTACATTTTTCTCTCATGGCTGTTTTCCATTCAAATTTTCAAAATTTTTCGGTGAGTTTAAGACGATTCAACTTTTATATGCGAATTGGATTGAGTATGAACCATTCAACGTTTAACACTTCAGCATTCAGTGCACATAACAATGATGAACAGACGAACAACAGAAAGAACTTCTCAACTAGATGCATTTGAAAAGTTTTTACGCTATGCATTTTGGACGATAATAGGGCTAACAACTGTGAACAAGTATGATTAAGCCACAATCATAAACACAAAATACAAATTTGGAATAAAATATATGAACAATTTGATGGAATATGAATTGTGAATGTCAACGTTCGGAGTAAAAAGTTAACATGCTTACTATTCAGAGATTAGAGATATTAGAAGAAAGCTGGATAAAAATTATGACAATTTATCATTTATGAGAAACAATTCAAAACTGTCCATGCGATAAAACACATTTGTGTCCATTTCCAAGCACTTGACTTCGAATGAGGCATTCAAAGGCGATCAAGTGATGTTAAAATTTACGGTAATACTATTTCCGTCGATAGGATCGAAAGCAAAACGAGCAAAGGGAAGAATATATATTCAGGAGTTCTCTATCAAATACAGGCCACAGGTCACAGGTCACGTTCAGGTTTCAATTTTCATTCTTTGATTCATTTTTTTCATTACTTGTTTTTCGTTACTTTCATTGTGCTCTCATTCCTCATTTCACCCGAAAAAAGTTCCCACGGAAAATTTCAGCATTTTTGCCCTTTTTCATTTTTCATTTATTTGAACGTTATTTTTCTCTCTCTCTCTCTTGAATCATCCCAAATATGCGCTTCTGGTTAAATAAATACACAAATACATCCAAATAGTTATGTAACAATGGGTATCGATTTGGGTAATTTAGCAGCATTGCGTACATTTCGTGTATTACGTGCATTAAAAACAGTGGCCATTGTACCCGGTTTAAAGACCATCGTTGGTGCTGTTATTGAATCTGTTAAAAATCTGCGCGATGTGATAATTTTAACGATGTTTTCATTGTCGGTGTTTGCTTTGATGGGCCTGCAAATTTATATGGGTGTTTTAACGCAAAAATGCATACGAGAATATCCAATGGACGGCTCATGGGGCAATTTAACCGATGAAAATTGGGAAAATTTCATGAAAAATGACAGTAAGTATGACAATGTTATCAACATCTGAGAAACAAAACGAAATCAAAATAAAATAAAGCGTCACTTCTATATTCTCTGTGGGATGAAAACAGATTATGGTGTTGTATAAATATTTGAGAAAAAACGAAAAAAAAAAAAAATGCATTAAAGTTAATTCAATTCACAGTAAGTTTATACGCTGATAGAGCCATATTCTGTAAATTAGTTAGCTATCGACCCGTTGATAGTGTTATTAGAGAGCAATATAATTTCTATAGATTCAGTTAGTTCAATATTTGTTAAACATTTATTATTGCTCGAACAAGCAATGAATTGAACCTCAAATACGGATTTATTGTACATAGCTCCAAAAACTGACCATATTAATATCCAAACATTTTCTTTTCTCCCTCTTTTTCTTTTTTTTTTTTGTCTTTTGTTTCGATCCATCCCCGAACACGCAAACACATAAACAGCAAACTGGTACAAAGAGGAAGGCCAATTGGATTATCCATTGTGTGGTAATTCATCGGGTGCTGGTACATGTCCTGAAGGCTATTTTTGCATTCAAGGCTATGGTAAAAATCCAAATTATGGTTACACCAGTTTCGATACATTCGGTTGGGCTTTTTTATCCGCATTTCGAC